>CAEGAE010034134.1:0-227057 GCA_903067095.1 Girardinus metallicus | reverse complement strand
TATATATTAGCAAATTCAAACTGAGCATCAGAATGGGGGAAGGAAGGGGATATTTAGGTCTCTTTGAATGGTCTGAAAAAGGTGCAATATCCAGTGTGTGAATGAATAAGCATTACTGGTGCCAGAGGTCACAGGAGAATAGGCAGGGTAAGGCTCAATTAACTACTGGTTACAACCGAAGTAAGGCGAATACAATCTCTGAAGCAAGAGAAGCAGAACCTGGAAGCAGATAGGCCAAAGAAGCAGAAAACCACGTCTGCTAATGCCTGGTTCACACCGTAAGCTTTTAAAATTGTTGGCTGATTGTCATTTGAGAGACTTGGTCCTACAGTGTGTGGTGTCGAGCTATACAGCAGGAGAAATACACCAAACACAAACCGATTTCACTCACCAACATTCAGATGTCAGACAGGAAGTCTTGCCAAACCTCTTGAGACCAAACGTGAAATCAGAGTAAACAAACATGACTGACTGGGAAGAACCAACGGCGATAATTTGTGGACTATATGTAACAGAGAACAAACAATACAAAGACTACAACGTCCACCGGATTATCTTGTGTGTCATGGCAGTTGTTTTGTCTTGTGTGTATTTTCGATTTGCCTCAATTTTCCTGACCTTGTGACATTCAACAGGCTATGTTTTCGTTTGTCCTCCGAGAACACCCCACACTGTGACCTCAACTCAGGACAATCTAACATGTTAAATATCCCCGATTTTAAATTGGAGCCATCCCAACGTCCTTTCGCACATGGCAGGAATAACCCTTAAGGTCATCCCAATAATCTGGACATCCTTAAGATTGTTGGAAGGGGAAATCTTTGCAAAACTTGGCATATAAATCTTTCCGTGTGCCATAAAGAATTCCGCCTTGAACAAGAAACAGACGTTAGATTTCATACAGACTGATCAACACTTCACAATAGATTGGAGAAACATTGTCAATGAATCTTGCTCTCAGCAACAACATTTGGGAACAAATAGCCAGGCAAGAAGTTGCCATAAATATCCTGAAAGCATAGTGTCAAGAGTTAAGGCTGGTAGGAGGTTTCTTGGTACGCTTGGTATCATCATATAGCGTGTCCAGCTTCTTATGACTAGTTCCAGCAGGATGATTCACCCTGTCACAAAGCTCAAATCATCTCACTTTATGGTTTCACTGTACTCCAGGTGGCCAGGAGTCACTAAATCTCAAACCAACAGAGCACCTTTGGGATGAGGAGGAACAGGATATTCTCTTAATGGACATGAATCCAAAACAAATTCCTGGGAGTAAAATCTCTGGACAAAATCAAAATTGGTACTTGCGAAGTGTACTTAATTAAGTGGTCATTCATTTAATAAAATTCTTGCGGTCATTTGTTTTAAAATCTTCTATATATTTGCTTGTTTGGCCTAAACATGCGGACTTATCTACATAGTCCACTTTCTGCTCTTTGTTTTCCTTTAGCCGATAATTGTTTAGATCTATAACAGCTGCTTCATCACAGAGGCTCTGTGGAATCAAATCATGTTGCAATGTGTGGTTCTTCAAATAAGCCAAAGAAAGCCCTCTGCAATACAAAAGAAAATGAACACAAACAACAGATAACGTGAAGCCAGATCTGTCAAAGCACGACTGTACCACAGTCTGAAAGCAGCCCGTCTGAGACAGTGAACTGAACACATTCGCTGCACTTGTGCTTCTTCTTCAGTAGCAGCACTGTGTCTGTCAGTCCTTTCAATGTGTAATAAAACAAGACGAGAACACCAGAGGAACCTGTTGCTGGGTTATAAGACCAAAGAAGCCCAGGGAAAAAAATGGTAATGCAAGTGAACGGAGTAGCAAGGACCTACCGGGGTGTAACCATAGCTGCTAAACTTGCATTCAGGCCTTTTTCCAAGCTGGGCTCAGGGTATGCAGACAACCTAGGGGCGAGATACTTAGGGAGGACTTTAAGCCTCTTTGTCAAGCTCCTTGGAGTTCATTCGACTGCTGCAAAGAGACTGAGGCATGCAGCTGTCTAGCAACAAGAACCCCCTCATACCACAGCCCTGTGGTTAAGAAGGGTGAGTATGAAAGTGTATGTGGTTCATACTGTGTGACTAAACATGTGGGTTTAAATTTGTGAAGGTGGGACACTGAGTATCATAACAGGTGAGTCAAATCAAATTTCAAAGGCTCAGAAGCAAATTCTTGAATAAAACTTTAGAAATACTGTAAATTAACATGTCTGAAGTGATAAATGGACCCATCAAAAATAACTTTGGAAGCACATCAAATTACAATGCAGCCATTGTCTTCCCCTTATCTGAGATCGGGTCCTGGGGTAACCGGTCCAGGAGGGAACCCCAGACATCCCTCTCTCCAGTGGCATCCTCCAGCTCATTCTGGGGCATCCCAATGCTTTCCCAGGTCAGATGGGATATATAATCCCTCTTGCAAGTTCTGGGTCTTCCTTGGGGTCTCTTCCTAGTGGGACATGCCCAGAAAACCTCCAAATTGAAGCAGCCAGGGGGCATCCTGGTCAGATGCCCGAACCACTTGAGCTGACTCCTTTTGATGCAGAGAGGCTTGCAACGTAGAAGGACCAGTAGATCAAGAGCTTTACCTTTTGACTCCACTCTCTTTACCACATAAGATTGGAGCAACATTCACATTAGTGCAGACGAAGCCCCAACCCGTTTGTCCATATCCTGTTCCATCCGGCTATCTCTTGTGAACAAGACACAGAGATACTTAAAGTCCTCTGCTTTAGGCAAAGACTGACTTCCAATCCAGTGGGAGTAGTCCACGTTTTTCCAGTCGGGAACCATGGCTTCTACTTAACTTGTAGCCCACTGTCCTTTTCTTAAGCCTCTCAATCCTGTTTGAAAGTATCACCTTCTGGATCTCTGGAGCTCCTCATCCTCTGCTGAAATGTGCTTTGGCAGTTTATAAGTTCTGAATTCAACCCAAAATTTAAGTATCAATATTTTTAGTTTTCATTGAAATTCATAACCTTAGAAATCTTTTCCCTCATGTGCAAAGGTAATCCTTTGGACAGAAGAAGTAAGAAAAAACAACTAAAACAGCACAGCAAGATGTTCCAGTTTGCTATGTGCCTTTTTGCTTCCCTTAGAAGGCCACAATCTGAAATTTGTGAAAGGCTGACTTATTTTATTTTTTAACAATAGATGCTTGTGAATAAAGAGAACTATATGAATGTCACATCATTCTATTATCAAAGATATGTCTGGTTGAATCTTTAAAAATTAAGACCCAAATTGGTTATGATCATAACAGAGATGCAACGATAATGAAATTAAAGTAAGGTTCATTAATACAAATTGAAAGAAAATTGAATGTTACATTCTTTAATTCTAAGTTCTGCTTACCCTCAACAAAACTGCAAAGTTAAAGAACTTAATGTTACTCTCCTGCTTAGCGGCGATGAAGGTAAGCTAATGCTAATCCTTTACTCTCTGCCATTAGTTGGCCAGCAGCAGCGTTACGGAGCCTTAGTTTCCCCTGAAAGTTTAGTCTTCTGTACAATTTGAAAAATCTTACACATATAACACGTCAGTTAAACGCTGGTTGTTGTTTATGCTAATTAGTAACATTGAGAAATCACACAACCAAATTGTTGCATCCATGATAAATTGTCCTACCAAAAACCATGATTTGCTCATTCAAAATGGATTAAATGACCCCACATTACTTCTGAATACATTATTATTTCAATCATAAACCTTTTTTATGGCCACTAAGAACCAGAAGACTATTACACCCATTATTAGCTTTTTCAGCGTACATTTAGCATGACAGCTGTGTTTAAGTTTTACGTTTAAAAAAATATACAGTTGAAATAATTACTGTTTCTCTTTGATGAGAGGAGATTTATAATAAGTCCTAAAATTGGGAAACTATTTCAAGGAACCGGGAGTAACCTGCATGTCTGAGGTACATTCATTGCACCTCTTGTTTCCTTCCTGGGCCTTGTGACATGCGCCGCGAACAGAGTCTGAGACAACAGACGACACAGTAAAAGCTATGTGCTGTCTTTCCATGAGACTATTATCAGTGAAACTAACACCTTCTTTGGAATGCCACAAACCTGCCTGGAGCATGGAGCAGTTTTATGAGGCCAGTCTCTGCGCTGCTCCAAATGAGGCATGGTGAATTCTTCACTGCCAGTCAATCCCTGGGGAGGCAGTCAAGAAAACCCTATTATATTTGGGGGCAGGCAGCGCTCAAACTGACAGCAACTGCTGCGACAGCAAAGCTCATAGAGAGAGGGAGAGAGGTGTGCTCCCCATTTCTACATGACAACAGAGTAAATTGCACACGAATTGGTCTCATTTGGTTTAAATGTTGGTTCTGAACAAAGAACAATGCACTTAAAATGCAGTTAAATTGAACGGACTGCCTCATTATACTAACAACTCAAGATCTGAATGACTTTGCCTTGTAAATAATAAAACATAAGCCATAAACATAAACCAGCTGCTTCATTTAATTTCAACAGTGCAGAGTTAACTTTTTACATAAACCTACATTCATAAAGCAACACTTATCCAGATGTTAAATCCATCTGGATTCCAATTACATAAGTTTGCAAATTGCAATTAGTTATTGAGCGTATAGTCAAAATTGAAACTTGTAATAAGAGCTGTAGATTTTTAAGCTAAGCATTCTGCCATAGAGTTTTACAACATGGGTTCTCTCAATTCCAGGATCTGTGCATTTATAATTCAACGAGAAAAATGTAATATGACCAGAGCGGAAAACATAGGAGGACATGAGTAAAGCAGTGTTGGTTTCAGTGTAGGGGATAACATAGAAAAGGTCAAGCCTGAGTCGGCAGATCTCACATAATCACCTCTAACACAATGCTGCTGCCCTGTTCTGCAGAAGCCTCCTGATGAGAGGGGGAGATAGAAAGATTGTGACAGACGGAGAGAAAAGAAAGGAGGATGGAAGATGAGGAAGGGAAGAAGGGCAGGAATAAGAGGAGAATGTGGCATTATCATTCCAAGCATCAACCCTGTGGCAGATGGGCTGCTTGTCTTAAGCTGTGAAGGAGTGGCGTATGACCCAGCTAACCCTGAGCCTAATGAAAGATTGACTGACTCACCTTGGTATGCCAATGTGTGTGCATGCTGCACAAAGTACCAGTGGATTTAAGCCTTGGATATGATCTGGTAGTCTTATAATGGAAATCATACTTTTAACAGCACTGCATGAATGCAGGACCATGAAGAGAACTAGTCTGAAGAGCGCTGGAGATTTGTTTACCTCAAGACTCAACGATGTAGAATGTCACTAGATGCAGTGTTTGAAGTTATTATAAAGTAGGATGTTATAAACACAAAGTCATGCATAATTCTGAAGTGGAAGGGAAAGAATAATTGGTTTCAATTTTTTTTTTTAACTTTATGAAGCCCTAAAACTGCACCATATCTTGACAACAATAGAAGCTGTAGGTCTATTGAGTTTTGTCTTTCAGAGACATTACTTCCAGAAATTTTTCTTCTTAGCAATAATGGACAAAAAAGGATTGGATAGAAATATGAAATTCAATTTTCAAGTCCTACAGATTCTTCGTTAAATTTAGATCCTTACTTTGTCTAGGCCATTCTCTGCTCTTAGTTAAACCTTTCCATTGTATCTCTGGCTGCATGTTTAGAGTCGATCTACTGGAAGGTGAACCTCCCCTCAGTCTCAAGTCTCCTGTGTTTAACTCCACATATTTTCCCATCATCTTTGCATAGCTTTCCTGTCCCCAGTTTTGCGTCTCATCTGACCAGGACACCATCTTCCATATGTTTGTTGTCCCTTTCCTTTCCCAGCCTGTCACTTTGGGTGGATGTCCACGTCTTGGTAGGTTTCAAGTTGGTCCATCCTCTCCTCTCTCGTGACATTACATGTGTAATTCTGATGAAAATAGACCCTGGGTCTATCTTGTTTGGACAGTTGGAGACAATGGCAGGGATTTGCTAGTGCCCTGTGAGATCCCAATAAATTTAACTCACTAATTCTGACCAATTTGCCAGAATGAAAAAGATTCTGACAAATCCTTACAAGTTCTTAACAGTGACATTTAGAACTGTAAGTTATCACAGACTCTTGTTGCGACTAAGTATTGTACAAGCAAGTAGCTTACTGGAGCATCTATTTTTCCCATCAAGCCAGTGTTGTTAAAAAATAATTTCAAAAGTGCATTCTGTATTTTCTTTGGGTGTATTGATAATATTTGTTCAATGATCTGAAAGTGACAAGAAGTAAAAGTAGTAGAAATCTTTGAGGGTGAAAATACTTTTTTGCAGCACTGCTTTATACTTTAGAAAACTCAGCCTGTATGAATGTGTTTCTCTCCTAAAAAAACATCAGCTGTTTAGGTTTAAACAAACCTTACTAAATAAATTAGGTTCTAAAAACAGGAAATGGAAAACTTGAATTATTTTGTGTGAAAAATAATGATAAAGTTTTTCAGACATGAAGACGAGTGACTCTTTCTTCCGTAACCAATTAGTTCTTCAGTGCCATATGGATGCCTTTACAGTGTCAATCAGCAGGCAGTAAACATTGTCTTTCAGCAGCAGTCTACCTCGGGGGGACTGTCTTTAAACAACAAAGTCAGCTCTTTGATACCGCCCCTCCTCACCTTTCAGCACAGACATCCCCAGACGGAAAAGCGCACCTTCCCATAAAACACAACCACAAAACACTAATATAGCCTCTTTTTCCATTTTACGGCCTCTCTTCACACAATTACCCCTGATCACACAATCAACGTTTGCTTTTAAGACTGGAGCTGTGTGTATGTATATGAGAGTTGCATGCATGCAGGATGTAGACAATAGAAAGGAGAGCAGCAGGGGTTGTGTGATTGTCTATGTTCTTACAAATACAGTGTGTTTTATGTAGACGGTCAGGCTCACAGACTGGAGAGCTGAGGGGACGGATGAACCCAAAAACAAACATCTTCCCGTGTTTGCTGTCTCTGCAGCATTTCTCTCCTTGCCCTTAGCTGTTTCGCAGATTCCAGATGACATCCTGACAGGAGGGCTGAGTGACTCGAGGTGAGGCTGTGTGATGACAGACCAGGGCCTTTATCAGTGACCAGCACACTGCCAGCTTGCTGTTTGAAGATTAACTGGCAGATCGAAACCCAAAACTGCTGCCATTCCTGCTTGACTCACAACCTCTTTACATATGTTTTTTTTTCTTCTTTCCCCTTTAACCCCTCACTCTCTGGCTGAAAGAGCTCGCTGGGTTTAATGTAATTGGCCTATTTCCTGCATATGAAGTTCCACGTTTGTCGTAATTGACTAGGTCTTTTATTGGCTGTGAGACAGGTTAAATGGGAACCAAATGGAGAGGCAACACAGGAAGCCCGGCCCCACTCTATCTGGTGCTCATCAAATCAGCCAACCTGGGCAAAGTGCTGAGAATGTGGCTGCAGTGATTAGCAGCTGCATAAGGTTTACCAGTATGCGATTGGCATATACGAGTCCATGTTGGCGGTGCGAGGATGTTGTTGGTCAGCTTCGCAATCTGGCATTTATTTGAGAGGAAAGCATCCTGAGCTCTGAGTCTGGACAAGTTGGAACCTCTCCAGTGTCGTAGAAGTCCCTCAGTGGTTTCTTCTGCTTGTTTTAGATCACCAAATAAATGTCCAAATCAGACAAATATAACCTGAGGACATAAAAAAAATCGATTAACAAATAAGGATTTCATTTAATAATTTAATTTAATACCTGAAGAAAATAATTGCCTATTTACGACATCACTGAAGAACTTTGGTCTAATCATTTCGGAGTTGTTCTAATTTAGCCACAATGGATGACGTTGGACCATGAACAAGCTGTTTAAAGTTATGCCACCTCATATCAGTCAGATTTATGTCTTAACTCTAATTAGGCCATGCCAAATCCAAAAAGTCACAAACTGATGGCCAGACATCATCTTGGAAATCAGTCCCAGATCATCACACTGCCACTACCGTGTTTTACTGTTGAGAGGATGTTCCTTTTTTTGCCAGATGTAGTGAAACATGCGCTTTCCGTTAAGTTTCACTTTAGTCACATTGCAAAATATTTTCCTAAAAGTCTTGGGGATCATAAATGGTAAATTAATGGAGTTTATACAGCACATTTTCAGTAATATTGACCACTTACGTATGTGGTCACTAGAGTCACATTCACTCATGCAAAAACACACACACATTCATACAAGGGCACATCGACGTGCATGTTGAACCTACACCCTTCCGATTGCAAGACGACTAACCACTGATCCGCAGCCGCCACTTAGGACACCTGGGCATATCCGACGCCCACCGATGCCATTTTACCCAGCCTCTTTAAATCAGGGCATAATGTTTTGCTTCTTATTTGTCGACTTCTATTTTGCTCTCAATAACTGAGAACTGCTTTCTGTGTCTACTCGGATCATTTTCGTTTTATATTAACTTTGTTTGATGATCTGAAACATGGCAAAAAAAAATCAAAAACCAAAGAAACCAATAAGGATTTACAGCCTCCTTTAGACTTATTTGGTTAAATTGATTTGTAGCTCCAAACCTTTCTAATTTCTCCACAGCTGCCTCTTACTGCAGACCAGGCCCGTAGATAACCTCATTCACTTTGTTTCATCAAAACATCTCATGCCAAAGTAAATGACATTCAACAAAGCTGCTATTCTGCTGTTTGATGTTTGCCAGAGTAAATGGACTATCAATGCAGAGCATAAACACTCCTGTATGCTAATGTTGCTCTGGGGGTCTTTGATAGCACCAGTAGTATATGTGAAGTGTGTTTTGAAAAATTGCAGCGGTAAGTCATCCAAGCAGCGAGAATGAGCGAATATTCACTCACTGCATCTCTTCAGCAGGAGGAAGGTGTGAGGCGGGGATCAGATTTGGCAAACGTTGATCCAAAGTCGAGGAAATTAAAGCATAATTGAGGTGTGTTTGAAGTGACTTACAGCAGACAGGACAAGAAACCCAACCAAGCCACGGCTGGCGGGGGTCCAGTTCACTGCCAGGTGACATCAGTTGGCATTGTTTCACCACTCCATTTATTTTATTGTGCTCATTGTCCTGCAACATTCACTCAATCAAGTGGGTGTTTTTTTGTTCAGGCAGTCCAGGTGCAGCGTGCTACTGGAGGCTTCCTGTCTCCCCACAACTCTTTTCAATGTCTCTCCTGCCGCGGGTATTGTCATATCCCACAGCGCGCTTGAAAAGAGGCAGCAGCCCTGCGCAAATGTCAGAGAGGTGACTTGTTTTTAACTCTTAGCAGGCACTGAGTGTGCTGTCTGGGTATGTGTGTGTGTGTGTGGTGGGGGTTGAGCTGTTCTGAGTGTGTGTCTGCAAGAGCATAAATACAGAGCCGCCTTGGAAAGCATCTTCTTGCTTTCCTGTTCTGTAAAGTAGGATTTACAGCATGGCGCCCCCTGTTGATAGGTTGCTTCCTTTTTTGATGCAGTGCTGAGATTGTGATTTATGTGACACTATCTTTTACTGATGGGTATAAAGGTTTTTGGGGTGATTGTTATTCATATTGGTCAGCTGATTTAGTTTTCACCATTTCAGAACCAAAAACTGTTCCATCAGAAAGTTCTGGTGGTTTAAAGTCTTTGGAAGTTGCAGAGGAAAGTGGCAGAGAGCCTGAGGTTTTTCTCTGGCATAAGGTAGCAGAGCTGCACATTGACAGTTAGCCGGTAGGAACTTTTCCTCTGATTCCCTTGCAAGAAAGACAGATTCAGCTATTTGTAAACAGTTAGGTGCTGACAGATTTGAAGTGCCTCTCTTATGAAGATCAGTGTGATTTCTGAACGGCCGACAAGAAGCTCTACCCGAGCAGATAGTCAGATTAATTAAACTTGGTATGGGGGGAAAAAGCCTCCAACATGGAACCATTTTGCAATTCCTCCATTTTGTCTTTATTAGAGATCCAAGCCCACAGAGGCAAGACAGCAAAACCCTGAAACTAAGTAGGCATCGCTTGAAAATGCAAGAACATAAAACAAGATCAAGAGACAATCAAAGTGGGGAAGGATTGAAAACGGCCTTTTAACTCAATCCCGAAAAATAATTAAAGACAATGGCTTTGAAGAGTCTAAACGTGCAACTACTCACAACCGACAAAAAGTCACAAACTGAGCAGAAAGTTCAACATAGCCTCCATTTCTCCATTGTTGTGGTGTTTAAGTGGCATGCAGATCCCATCACCCTACTTGTACACCTTATGACGAAAACCATCCGGACTGCAGAGAGTAGAGACGAGTCGAGCTGCGCTGCTGGGTGCTACTGGAAACGGGCCAGTAGTTTCCTACCCACAGTGAGCAGTTAGAGAAAATAATCCCAGTGCAGGTCACATGTGAAACAGCCGGGCTAATGTGTTAATACCATGGTCCCTGAGTTATCATTTCTGAGTGGCAGAGAGAGTTTCTAAACAAGAGGCAACCTGGGACCAAAATGGATGCCAACTGCGGCACTGAGTTGGCTTTCGGTGTATTTGTGGAGATTTCACACCTTCCAGCGTCTCTTCTCACTTTCCAGCTCAAAGACAATTTACGTTTGATCATAGAAGTACGAAGTACCACTATAGCTCTCACAATGAAAGCCTTATTAAGTGTTTGCTTTCTTTATCAGCGCAGCCGGACAATGAAACAAAGCAACGACTAGAACATGAGTGAGAAAACAGAGTCTGGGCCAAACAGGAAGCCCCAGCAGTAAAGCCACGTCAAGCTCAGTTAGAGCATCTGAGCAGTTTAATGGATAGAACTGACAAAGTCCAATTTCTGCGACATATTTCAGCCCACCTTTCCCACATGTGCTCGCTGCTGATGGCTTTCAGCGCTGTGTTTGCACACACGTTCAAACTTTCCCACACAAACCTCAGAGGGGAAGGTGTTCTGCTCTTTTATATGTGGGTTAAATTTATCTCTTAAAGCATCAGCCAACTTTCCTGCACATGTAAGTTAATTCTCCCTCTGCACCCCAACTGACAATGCATCTGAGCATGGAAAGAAAGAGAAGGAAAAAAAAAAAAAAAAGAATTACACAGCCGTCCAGCCTGGTTTTTCCTCTCTCCCGTCTCTGTCTTTCCTTCACCCACAGAATGTATTGCTGTTGGACACGCAGAGAAACACACAGAGCTGTACCCTGCGGTGAACGTCTCACATGTGCCATCCTGTTAGCGGGGTATTTTTGTCTGTGTGAGTGGGCAGCGGTGTCATTCAGCAGAGGGAGAGCTGTGAAAGCCAGTCACTAACAAGCAGAGATTCCCTCCCTGCATCCCACAGCCAGATGGCTAATCTCAGCAGAATCACAAGCATACTTTATAATCATATCTGAAAATAAATAATTTAATAAATAAATAAGGCGGCACCATAACAATTTAAATGTCTCGTGGTCGCAGACTCCCTGGAATGAGGTGACAACGTCATAAACTAAAGCCGTCTCTTGTCAAAACGGGCTCATAATTAGACGCAGCGGTGTGGCCTCGGTTAGCTTGCAAAACAGACAACATTGCTCCGGGCTGGCCCTGCAAATTGGAATCATTTGTGTTTTCAGGGCTGGTGTTGGGTCAGGGTGCAGTCGATGATGGCTGAGAGGAAAAGCAACACATTCTTATTTATTTATTATTTCTCTTCTTGTAGGAATAGGGAAGTATCCATGCCTCCTTCCAGGCTCTGAGAAAAAAAAAAAAAGAGAGCTACACCAAGAACTAAACAGTCTCCTTATGACTAGCTGTGCCTGTGGCCGGGATGATGACAGGCTTGATTCCTGCTGGTGCTGTGCCAGTGAATTGCCCGAGGATGCCCGCGGGTGTCTGAGGCTGCATATCCATTAGCTACCTGTGTAGACTGCTCCTATGAGATATGCACAGACTGATGTTTGCTTTCCTTCTTTTGCAAAGATTCCTCAGCCAGCCACACACACACACACGCATACACGCGCACACACCTGAAACCAACCATCTGGCCGAGAGTGGAAAAGCGTGCTGCTGCAGCCGCCGATCACTTCCTGTCACTCATCGGCCGACGCCGTCAGCACAACTGGCATTCCCGTGTTCCTCTCCTTCTGTGGGAAGAACAAACTGGTGCATGTTGTTACGCTCTTGGCTTTATAGACACACAGTGCCTAGAAAAAGAAAGGCATCTGTATCCTGTAATAAATGTCCGGGTGAGATTCAGCACTGCAGAAATTTATGACGATCTGTTTGTTTTGTACTGGGATAAATTACGCAACAGCGCTGAAAAATGATCTCATGACAGAGTTCATTATTTGTGCTGCTTTTAATCATATCAGACACAGAATTACATATTACATACATTTGATGGATGCACATGAGAGGCAATAAAACCTAATGCAATTCTGTTTGTTGCCATTATATTACACTTTTGACAACAATGAAACTGTTGTACACAGTGCCTTGTATATTTTCAGATTTCTTCCATGTATTCTACTGGGATTGTATCTGACGGAGCAACATAAAGCCAAATTTCATTGTATAGGAGATAAAAATACTTTTTTTTTTTTTTCTTTCACAATGAAAATTAGTACAGTGTGCATTTGTATCCAGTTCCCTTTACTCTGATGCCCAGAAATTTAATGGTGTACACCACTGACTCTAAACATGCAACCAGAGCTATAATGAAGTGGTTTAGATAAACGTGTAGATATGTTAGAATGGCTCAGTCAAAGTCCAGACCCACAGGCAAGACTTGCTCTCCATCTGGTCTGACTGAGCTTAAGCTGATTGAGACACAACCAGAGCTGTTGGCTTTACTAACTACTAACTTAGGTGCCCGGAGTAAAAACCACATAATTGTCATTCCACTTCATAATTTCTGTTGATATATTGCATGAAATTCCTCAAAATATATTAAAATGCCTAATAGTAACATGAAAAATGTAGAAACATTTAAAGGGCATGAATATTTCTGCCCCACCTGGGTTCTTGGTAAACGGCAACGACCAACACACAAATACACAGCAGGAGCAAATAATCTCTATTCATTTAAACCATGCAGAGCTCAGTTCTCAATATTTACACCGAGCATAAAATCAGCCGTCAGATTTTCCGAACATCCAGGAAGAGGAACATCTGTTTGATCCACAGAAACTAATGATGTCATGCCCAGAATGTTCAGCAGGAAGCGCCGCGCTTTGAGTGCTGTCACTCAGCCACGGAGCGCGGGCAGCAGCACGGCGTCTGTTCAGACAAGACACTTGCCAATCATTTCGCAGGCTAGCGAGGAAGCAGGTGGGCTGGCCAATGAGAGCAGGTCCCAGAGCAGCAGGCCCCAGGAACAGGAAGTGAAGCACCATCTGGAGTGACGATAAGCTACGAGTGGGCAAGTGAAACAAAGTGATGACATTCTGGAAAGAAGCTGGTGGAGTGTGCTGCTGGATATAACAAGGGCGCTTGGACCCGTTCTGCCTGTCACAGCGCGCTGTTGATTCTGCTAGCTTATTAAGGCTGCATGGGAAGCCAGTCTTCTCAAACCGCCATGGAGGAGCGCGGGATAATAGTCAACCAGTAGTACCATTATTAGGGAGCACATGACATGGTTACCCACTACTCAAACTGATCAGTGTAGAAGAATCTATGGCACAGACACAAGCTGCATATTTATCTCTAGGGTTATCTATTATTAATTTCACTGCGTCGCTTTGACAGTTTCTAATTTACAAACTAACACAAAAATAAAAATATGAAATTAAATATAGCACAAACTGGGAAACTGGAATTAAATATGAAGAAATTATCTCTTTCCTCTTTTTACTTAATAATGATTTTCTGATAACAGATATAGTCAAATTTTATATGCAAGTGTTTAAAAGCATAACCATAATTTAGAACCTGTAACAGTCCATGTGCAGTAATCTTCCCCATGTTTCCAAAAAGTCACTTCAAGCTAAGGCTACACCAGGAGCAAAGGTACAGATACACAATCAGCTTCAGCTGAAGTCGAATGCACCCTCCTGCATTTGGCTCAAACACAGAGAAAAAGCACAGAATCACAGCCAAAGCTATCTATTACTGCTAAACATTTAGGAAAGGAAAGTCTTCTGTTATTTGATTAACTTTATGCTCACAAACAACACCTGTAATCACTTTGTTGTCGTTGTTTTGGTTATTCCTCCTGGTAAATTCAAAGTTTCGACTGTTTCATAATCCTGGCGCAAGTGACGGTTCTTGGCTGAAAAGCAATTCACATTCCTGCCTTTCTTAACACCTTTTAGCTATTTTTTTCACAGATAATGTAGAAAAAATATTAAACAAAGATTACAGAATCTCAGTAACACTTTCCAGTTCAGATTTCTTTAGCGTAAGACTCTGTTCTACATGACATTTTCAAAAAATGTTTTACCCATTTCTTTTTTACAACTGGATTGGAAATTATGTAGTATGCATGCCACGCCTGTAGGAGGCGCTGGACCTACTAATCCAGAGATGTGTTTTCATGGCTCTTTGCCTGAACAGAGCTGAACATGTGATCTATGTATCTTTGCTGACGGCATGTTCCACAATGAGCAAAATCTGCTAAAATACATCAAATAATCTTCGTGGGTTGGGCAGCGCAGGCAGAACACGGCGGTCTGAGCTGTGTCCTGCGTACAGCACAGCAGCAACAGCTGGAATTAAATCTGCTGGAATTAAAACAGCGGGTGGAAACCAGGCCTGATTTCATTATTTCCAAGTGTTTTCAGTTTGCGTTTGCGTACACGACTGGCATTGCATTTCTGAGATGTTTCACGGTGGTGCCTGTTGTCAAACCTTTGCTGTTTTTTTCCTCTCAGTCAAAATGTTGCTACGGTGTAAACAAGAGGCTGAAATTCAACAAAGCATTTGGATTTTACGGCAGTTAGCATCGTCTTGTAAACGGGGCGAAACTCTTCAGCACGAAAAGCCCAGATGGCCTAAAAAACATTAAAGTATTGCTGTAGTTCAGATCCCAAGTTGCGAATCAGTACGTCCATATCTTCTTACAGTCGACTAAACATTTCCATAAGCAAAAAAAAAAAAAATTGTTTAAGGCACAAGTGCCTTTTTAATTGTGGCACGCCCAAGTCTATGCCACCCTGAGCAGTGAGCCATACTGACTGTAATAAAAGCTGCCACTGCCTGGGGCAACAGCAACAGTGCCTCCAACACAAGGAAGTGTTTTTGGGTGGTTGAGGAGAATCTATTGATTGTGATAGTTTATTAAAGCTGTGGATTGGGAGCTGGATTTCCTCGTGCTGGGTGGAGGAGCGCAGTGTGACACAGTAACCCAGAGATCCAGCTGCAGCAGAACGTCTCTCTCACACACTGCACCATCATCTGACTTCATCTATTTTTAGCTGCACTGCATCACTCTGACAGTTATCAATTTGCAAACTCATAAAGATGGAAAATATGAAAACTAATGTAGCAATAAAACCTGACAAATTAAATATTATGCGAAGTGTTTAATTTGAGGGGGAAAAGATGAGAGAAAATCTATTACAGCGATTCTGCAAGAAAATGATCTCTTTCCGTCGCGCTTTTGTGTTTTTATGTAACAGTGATCTTTAATTCTTCTGATAACAGGCAGATATGCAGACAGATTGGTCAGAGGAAATGAAATCAAACCCATTTGTTTTATGTTTTTGAGCTGCTTTGGCTGAATCATCAGGCTGATTAATAGCAGTTAACACCTCATAAAAATAGAGACGCAACTATGGTGGAAAATTGGGGGGCCAGCTTTACCATCATGCTAATCAGGACTGACTATAATTACTTTTATTGCAGCATTGTCCCAGAGATTGATAAATCCACTCCCAATCTCGTTAATCTCTCAATAAGATCCAGAAAGGAATTTGACTATTTTTCTCTCCTCACAGTGAGAAGGAAAAAAATTTGGAAAGAAAACGAGAAATAGAAGAAAAAAAAAAAACGGTAAACGATTACTAGAAAAGTGACTTGGGGAAAAATGGAGTGAGGGATTGAGAGGAAAAGAAAGAAAGGAGATATGCTCCTGTCCATCTTGAGTACTTTTCATCCTATTCCCAGCAGAGGGGATATAACAGATAATTACCAACTCTAAAAACTGTCTTTGTGTGCTGCTCTGAAAGGAGAAACTCTCCAGCACTGAAGAGATAAAGCTGAAAACAAAAGCAGCCTGAATTGGACCAGGATTAGCTTTAATGGTGGTAATTACCAGAGGGGATAACAGCTCAGTCCTCTCTGCCCATCAGTGAGGCCCAGAGCAGAGGACAGCGGGGGGGGGGGGCTGGGGGCCGACCTGAATCAGGGCCGTTCGCTGGCTGCATGGTGGCGGCGCTTTAGCACATTCAATTGTAAAACACTTGGACGGCCCATCTACGTCTGGCATCTCCTGTGCTAAAAGCCACTACTGCATCTCACTGCCCCAATAATGGCTGTGCATAAAAAAAGACCTGGCCCTCCACACTGTTGCTTCTTGAATTACAATCTGAGCTGATGGGATGGATAACAGTGCCCCTAAATTACAGAAACGGGGGCATAGAGGCCTCTTCTTTTTATTTTTTTTTTTCCCCTTTCTCTGTTTCCGTCTTTATTGCGGAGCAAGAGCGA
This sequence comes from Girardinus metallicus, assembly GCA_903067095.1. Taxonomy (NCBI): domain Eukaryota; kingdom Metazoa; phylum Chordata; class Actinopteri; order Cyprinodontiformes; family Poeciliidae; genus Girardinus; species Girardinus metallicus. Next base: position 210,497 of record CAEGAE010034134.1, on the reverse strand, counting down.
GCTGCAGTGTGTACGCCAATAAAAGGTTTTTATGTGGGATGTTGACGTTGATGGAGTCTGCTGCCCTAAAACAAGAAAAATTAAAATGCAGCTTTGTGCCACCTTGCTGCCGCTAAAGGTGGGGGGCTCAGACATCAGAACAGAAAGGAGTGAGCTGTTTACACGCCTTTAATTTATCTCATTTTAAATCTCTTCTTGCAAACCCTCATTTGAATGTCAGCCCTTTTGGCCTGAGAGCGTCGTGTCCTGCATCCAAATCAAATATACTGTCTGAATGTGCAGCTGATTGCCCCCATTCTCACTTCTACCACCTGGGTACAATATTACATTCATAGTTTGTGTGGTTGTCTGACCTGCAGTCTAGTTGTTTCCTAAAGCTAGGATCAATATGAAACTACCAGGCAGAAGATTAATCTACAGCTGGATCTATAAATCTTCTTAAATATCTACAATATCTCCTGGCCAGCTGAGCCAGACTGCTGCACACAACCGCAGTAACAAATTTCACACTTTCTTGATCTGTATAAATGCTGTCTCTGTGGTAGTTATCTTCCTACTGATCATACCAAATGTGCAAAGTGTATGAAATGTTTCTTGGTATGAAAAGAACAAATGTTACTTTGCTGTAATAGTCAGCTCTGGCTCCCAGCATCATTAATGGGAAAGCATTAACTGGCTGCATAACAGATCAATATGTGAGCTGCATATTGGGGCTCAGCAGCTCCGCAGACCTGATCTCTGCCTGTGACTCTCTACATCTTTGAATCTTAATGTCCTCTTAACAGCAAAGTGTCGGAGTCAAAGCTTTGAGTTCTGTCCAAGTAGCCAGAGGTCACCGGTCCAGTTCGGTCATTTTATCCTCAGCAAAGGTTCCTACCCCAGAGCTTCATCATATTCTGCTCTTAATTAGACTGCTGCACCGGAGGCTGATTTAAAAAGAGCACAGCATTCAGCATTTGTCTGATTGCCTGAAAGTCGTCGGTTCCTGGTTATTTTAAATCTTCAAGGCAGCGAAACTATTATTTCCACATGGCTTCTGATCGGTATGGATGTTGGCTCTTTCTAAAGAGCCAATTTTGTGTAACATCGACTCCTGTCACGTCTTTGAAGGACGCCCGTCACTACTGATGAGCTCTACTTCCTGATAGAGCATGGATATTGGGATCACGGAGTTTTGCTGTTTTATTATGCAGTAACTTCCAGACTCTCTCTTTATGATTATTGTTAGGCTGCTTTCATTGATCACGTCGGCACTTTAGTGAGCTTCAGCAGGTTTACAATTGCCCTATAAATAGATTTGTAATAGTGGGCTCAGCTCAGTATTTTTGTTTTTCACAGATATTTTACATTGTGCCTTTAAAACGATTCAGTTTTTACGTATTCATAGATTTTCTGTGGAACATAACCCCAGGCACAGGAAGTGGAGTGTTTTAGTAAGCTGCATGTTTTCAAATAGCATTTCACATCTATTTACCGTACTATGTGAAGTCACCGGCCACTTCATCATGTACAGCCGCTCAGTTGCTTCTTAGTAATTAGTAATAAAAAGCAACTAAACCCGACCGTGTCTCAGGTTAGGAGAGAATGTTCTGAAATAGAGGAAATATCCTGCAAGTATCCAGCAGTTGTGTAAATAAAAATGTGTTTAGATGAGAATGTATAGACAGATTTGAGTTATTATAGCTTAATTAACTACTCAATACAGCCAAGGTATGCTGAGCATCTCTGAACACGTGGAACCTGGAAACAGATGGGCTGAAGCAGCAGAGCAGGTGTCAGTCCTGTAAGCCAAGAAAACGAGGCTAAAATTCACACAGGCTGACCAGAACTGGACAATAACAGATTGGAAAACCATTCTGTGGTGTGACGAGTCTCCATTTCAACTGCGACATTCAGATGGTGCGAAAGCATCTGTGATGGGTTGCATTAGGTAGATATACCAAAATATCTGAATATTTAATTTTTTATCGAGCACATAGAGAAAAGAGAAACGAGAAAATTAATTAATCTATTAATTAAATATATGTATATAATATGTAAAAATATTTTTCGTTTTCCAATTTTTGGCTCCACTTAAGATTTCTCTACCGGGCCACCTGTAAAGCTCACCACACCATGCAGGCTGGTTTATATCTTAAGTCTAATGATTTACTCTGGGCTTTACCAAAAAAACAAGCCCTAACATGAAGGAAAAGAGCTGCCATTCAAAGCTCCACCTGTCACAACAGCACTCCACCGGAGGCCAGCCTGACAGCGCTGCCGCTCTACTCAGGGATGGATCCACATGAATCATCACATTTGTCGGCGTCTTAAAGCTCCTCGTCGACTCCTTGTGTGAAGATTTCTCTTTCTAATCGTTCCTCAACAGCCCACAGAAGATTTCCTTCCTGTTCACTTGATATTTAATATGGATTTTTCAGGATAGATCCCTCTGCGGCGTTGCATATGTTTTACTGAATTCCAATAATGATGTCAGTGAGTGGATCATGCCAAGACGTTAATGCAAGATAACTCAGCATAGCTGACTTGCAGTACAGTCAGCATATGAGCCATTTGTGCAAACAAATTCCTTGAAGCTGACATCAAATGTCCGACCACATGTCTGCCTGCCCTTGTGAGGAAGTCAGAATGGAAATCCCCCTCCTTCCTTCATCCCTCCTAAATACGTTTGCGGTTAGCGTCTTTTTCTTGCCCTCATTTTTAATCCAAGAGAAATTCTGCAGATGAAAGCAAAGTGATGGTGCTAATGTGTGTGATAGTCGCAGCCGCAAAACCCCTCAACAATAAATTAAAGACCACAGGCGTTCAGCTTGGCCTCATGTGACCAAACCCCCCAGATACAAACAGACAAACAGTCACACATTGTCCTCCAACGTCCTCCAAACCAGAAACAGCCAGCAGGCAGACAGGCGCCCACATTCCCCTCTGCAGACCTATCTGGCTACGGAGATAAAACCATACAGTAAACACAACATTTGAGTTGTCTCTGTGACACGACTAAATGAGGAGAAAAACCTGGCAGCTTTTCTTCACCCAACAGAATCCTCTGATTGACCTGAGAGCAACCAGGTTTGAACAACTCGCCTTTTAAAAGTGAACCTGTCCTTCCATATGAGTAAACATGCATGGCTATCAATTATTTGTATGTTTTATGGATTTGTGACCATCTGAATTCTGCACACTTTCCATCTTGCACATTATACGGTACAGTTGCAATCATAAACATTTCACATTTATTAATTTATCCATTGAAGTAGCCAGATCCTGCTTTTGGTTGACAATCACTCAGATTTTAGAGAGTTCAGTGACACATCAATTGATCAACCACTTCTGGTGATTAGCATAATGTGACTTTGAGACTCGTAAGTGATCGTTTGTTTGCTTTGCGATGCATTTATAAATTTCATCCATTCAAGGATTTTCTCTTTTGCTTTTGTGAGAAAAGCAAATGAGGCTATAAAAGCAGAGACATGGGAATGTTTTATCACACCTGAAGGGCCTTGGGTATAAACTAAACTAAACTAAAATCGACATAAAGGGAAGTTTACCTGGATGCAGAAGAAAACCCATAACTTTATCAGCAGCCCAGTAGCAGCTTAGAGTGCATTGACACCAGCCATGTTCAGTCCACTTTAATCCAACTCCAGTCCATCTGCCTGGAAAGTCCAGTTCGAGTGGGAAGATGTGAATGCGGACCAATAAAGGAGAACTCTGCTCTGCCTAAAAACCTCAGCGAGGTTCTAATGCATTTGTGAATGTCGGGCAGGAAGCTGACTACAAAGCATGGCATTCTGGGTAAATGCAACCAAAACAAACATGCTAGCCTAGCGCTGGTGGGAGAAAAGGCTCATGGTCTAACAGAGAAATCCTATAACGGTTAAAATCTGATACCACTCCACTTTTGTTTCCATTTGGTGAAGAAGGGAGTTTCACTCTTCAGAGGTTTTCTCATCGTTTACTTCGGTGTTTCTTGTTGCAGCGCCCCCACAGGCAATGGGAGGGAGAACAGGTTGCTCAAAGGATTTGGATCATTTGACACACAGCATTGAGAAAGAGAACTGCAGCTGCATGTAATATAATTATCAAAATTACCAGGCCATTTTAGGAGAAATACGATACCTTCTCTTTAAAAATAAAACCGTGCTGATCACTGGACTTTTGAAGCTTGGTTGAGAAAAATATACTGGACTGGTCTTCTCAGACACCAGGTTTAAATCTGATTAAGACCTCTGGTGGGATTTAAAGATGGCAGCTGCAGCCTGGGAGTTATCAAACATCACTGCTCAAAAAGGCGGAGGAAGCTTGTCGGCACTTATATCAAAGCGTTTGTTAGGAACTCCAACATCTGCAGGACAGTCCAAACAAAAAAGTACCAAACAAAGTACTGCACAAGTGTACAGGTGGAATTTCTTTCATGCAAACTTAAAACTTGAGCCAATTTCTCTTAACAAATCGGTTCAAACATGCATCAATAAATTAAATCTGTTGTTTTATCATAATTTTATTGTAATCATCTGTTCTTTACATCAGTGTAGTCTCATTTGAGTGGAGTAGTTCTGATTGCTACTATATATAGAAATATAACCCATGTCTACCGAAGACACTTGCACTGACAGACACTTTATCCGGCCACCTCTGTCACACACACAGCCTGTTTTTCCACTCCATCTTTTGTGAGAGCTTATTGTCCTGGTTATTACCTCAGGTATTGTCACAGAGAATTGGTATGCTTATCAAGGCCTGGTAGTCTAAAGCTGATGCGACAGTGGCCTGGCAGCTTCATTAAGATTGATATCCTGCCACAGAAACACCCAGATGAGCTGATCTGGGACATGCAGCCGATGGAGTTAGAGAAAGAAATGCTGTGAGAGAGGGGAGAAGAAAGAGACGGCAGGTTCACCTCCCAAGTAGCTCCACTGCTATCTGTCGGGCCACTTGAGCTCAGGAGAGGCCAGACATGCATACCTTTCTTTTGAGGGACGTCCCCCTTCCTTGTAACCTCTCCCTGCCAGTCATAAATTACCTCCTCTTCACAGTGGATGCACAGAGGCCCCTATAGCCTCTCTATGAGCAATTAAGGCCTCAATGGGACGGTATCAAGCCTCTCTGACCTCATCTAACCTCTCCTGTCATTGTCACCTCCTGAAAGGTCCACTCTGCTTTGTCCCCAGAGTGCCACAGCTCTGTGTGCACCATACACTGACCATAGTTATACAATATATTGAGGGTCAGAGGTCAGCTGGACTGGAGGGTTTCTTATGTACGGAGCAGAGCAGTGTTTGCAGCTGCTCTCTCATGGTGCGCCTGGCTCTACTTTTGGCTTTACATGAGACGACCACTGTCTCATTTAGCAGATTATGTTCATTCCAGCTGACGGCCTCTCCAGCCTCTCCATCATCTGAGCTGCATTCACTCTGGGCAGCCAAGTGGAAGGAAACTTGTTCTTCATGAGAAAACTCAAGTGCCAAATCCAGCTTGTTCAGGTCAGGGAAGATTGCGGTGTGTGCATTAACCTGGCACACTGGCTGCACTGGACCAAACAAAGGCTCCCATTGATATCTCCTTATCAGGTCCAGCATGGATTCAGTGGAGAGACCTGCTTTCTTCAGACCAGACCTAATGATTTATTGCACCGCTGGCTTGACTCCGTCATATCTGATTGGAAACACTGAGCTCCATAAAGAGGCATATGCTTTTTTAATCACTGTTTACAACATCAAAAACTCATTTCAATGCATTTCGAAGCAAATGAGGTCACTTTGAAAGAAATAAGTAAATATTAATCTCTTCTTCCAAAATATGCTAACTGTGCACCTGTAGTGAAGTTCTCATTTCAGCTCTGTAAAGCTTTTAGGAAAAGTTGCAAAATATGAATTTGTAAGTGTTTGAATAAATCAATATGCAAAACATGCTTGTGCAAAAAATATGTACGCAAAATAAATTAATTATGTTTGTTTTTACAAATGTATTGTCAAGGGACTTTACAAAACAAGCAGATCCAGTGCATGTACAGAAATACCTATAATCAAATGAATTTAATCATGTAGGCAGATTCTAATTCTGTTTTATAGATTAGTAATCAAATCTAGTTATAACGCAGTGCAATCAAATTCGCTTTGTCAGTTATTACAAAAAATTCAATCTAAGTAAGTTCACTCAATTGCACCGAGTTGAATATGCTGAGTAAGCATTTGGTGACAGTAGGAAGAAACGGGAAGAAACCTCCAACAGAGGCAGGCGCAGCATGACGTGAAATATTTTTAAATTTGTCCGTCTCTCCGAGCACAAATACATGTGGATAAATGAAAATAATTATCACTAAAATTCCAGACTTTATTATGAATCTTTGAAGACCTTTGCAAAGATTTAGGAAATTCAGAAAATCTGTGGCTGAAATATGAATAGATCTCCTGTCTCTGTTTGCATCCATGATTGTCAACCACTTATTGCATGAACATTTTTATTCACGTGTGATTTTAATTGCATTTCTTATTAAATGGAAGCATCACTTTTGCAAAATTGTGTTTTCGACGTTATCAGAATATCAAAAAAGTTTTCCACACATTTGTAATGGAAACGCAGCTACTGTTCATGTTGCATTTTGTCAAAGCATTGACTCATAACAGTGACTAAGCTCGAGTCAAACTGGAGGGTTTCTACATCCTTTGGCATTTTTTGTGGTGATCTGACACAAATGTTTTATCTCCTGTGAATGTGGTGCCACCCTTTAACCCGGAGGTTTGTTGAAACTGATGTTTCCCACAATCAGCACCGTCACCAAAGTCCAGGCCATGGGGAGTCCTGGTCATCGACGGTCGTATAGAAACGACAAAACGTTCAGTGCACAGACCTGGCAGTCGCACAGACGGTAGAGCTGGCTGGGAGGCATAAAGTTGCCCTTATGGTGCAATCATATTGTCACAACACTGCTATTAAAGCAGAGAATGGGATGATATGACTGCATGCTTTATACATGTGCATTTGGTGAAATGTCAAGCTCTGTCAAGCCCGCTGGCCAAAGCGGTGCACACAGAGCAGCATTATGGGAGTGGGGGCAGTTGCAGCAGGCCCGTCTGATGGCCTATAGAGTGCTCTCTATACGCACACAGAGTCATTGGACAGATGTGACCTCGCCAGCACACAGAGGCTCTTTGTGTCCGAGGGATTTAGAGTCCCCCGGGCCTCCTGACTCTAAACATTAACAGACCTACTGCAGAAGGAGAGAAAGAGACCCTCACTCTGCTGACATGCAACATTAACCGGGGCCAACTCCCTTCATACTTAAAATATCAGGAAAGTAAGTGTGGATGCATGAAGAAACTTTTGCAGCAGCTTGATGTAGAGGCAACTGCACCAACTTTGGCAGACATAACAACTAGAGGCAGACAACTCTGAGAAACTCTGAGTTTCTGCTCTGGAAACATCGTGACCCCTCACAGATTTAGTCTCTTCTCCTGTTTTGTCACATTGTAATGTTTCAGATCAAATTTTTCTATCGTACAAAGATAACCTAAATAAATATAAGATACAGTTGTGAGTGATTTATAGCTGGTGTGTCACACTTGGCAACAGAAACTGACAACTGTTGCAGTTCCTGACAGTAAGACCTTGACCTCACCATGGAGGAGTATAATCTGACTTTTCTTTCAAGAATCGTTTCAATTCGGCCACATTGGCAGGTTTTCAAACATGCAACAGCATCTCAATTAGTCCGGTCTTTGACTAGGCCACTCTCAAACTGATGTGCTGACATTTTCCTTCAGGATGGTCTTGTAGCAGCCCCAGATCATCATACTACCACCACCATGTCGGGATAAAGTGTTTTTTTTTTTTCTAAGATGCAGCAAATATCTTCCAAAAAGTTCCACTTGTCTTAAGACCAAATAATATTTTACTAAAAGACTAGAGAGTCATAACGATGCTTCTAGGGAAAGTGAGACGGGCCTTTGGACTGTTGTTGGTCAACAGTGGCTTTGGTCTCGACTCTCTGCTTTGCAGGCCATTTTTTCTTATTGTTGAATTATGAACTTTGACCTTAACTGAGGTAAGTGAGACCTGCAGTGCCTCAGATGTTGTTTTGAATTCTTCTGTGACCTCCTGGATAAATCAAGGATGTTCTTCTGTTATAATTCTTGTCTGACATTGTTCTGCACTTTTCCATGTTTTCTCAATTCTCTGAGTCCCAAAATCTTAGAAATGGATATTTAACCCTTTCCAGACTTCTTTTCTCATCTGTTCTTGATTTTTTTTTTTTTTTTTTTTTTTTTTTTAGATCTGACTGTGTTGTGTCGCTCATTAAGATCCTTTCTGCTACTTTTTGTTGTCAGACAGGTTCTACTTAAGTGATTTCTTGTCTCTGCGGTTCTGGCAGTAGTCCGACCTGGCTGTGGTTAAAGAAACTGAACTCGGCCTTCTAAAAACGTGGCTAATCATGTAACATTTATTATTTAAAAAGAGCAGCTGTTATTATTTCATACAGGCTCAGGTCAGTTAAGGCAGCTTTTATTCCACTCAATGAATAAAATAATCTGAAAACGGCATTTGTTGTTTTACCTGTTGTCTTTCTACGATACATTTATCTGATGATCTCAATTTGTGTGAAAAAAAATAAATCTGAGTATCTGTGACTTATGAGGTGTTTTTTGCTATTTTGCCTTTTGTTCTTTCTTGTGCAAAGAAAGCGGAGGTCAGTATCCATGTAACGTTTCAGCTCGTCTAACAACGTGTGGTGAAGACAGTAAAGGTTTCCAGGTTTCCAGGTTTTCTGTGGATGTTTGGTGTTTTGCTGCCAAAACTCTAAACATGAACTTTTCTGAATTCTTCCAACATTCTTTCCTCTCTGTGACAGTGTGATTATTCACTGCTCTAGTTAAAGCTGCCTTTTGATTCATTGATACCCTCATCATTTTTTACAAATAATAATGATACTTCATATGCATAAAGGAAATGAAACGGGTTACATTTGCATACATTAAACATTTAAATGTATGCATATAATATGTTTGCTCATCTCAGAACACCAGGCTAGATAATAGTAAAGCTAAGACAGGAAATAGAAGCAGCACAGATCCACGGTAAATATTGGCCTTCTTTATCTGCCGTCCCCTCAGACAGAAGGCAGTATCATTTTTCAGCAAAGAGCCCCCTGTTCTTGAGGACTAGGCCAGGCCTTGCTTTATTAAATTATCTCCCTTGCTCCGCAAATACAATTTCCTGCATAAATCACTCAAATGATCCTGTAGACTGTCAGGTCCAAGACAACGTTTTTCTATCCTATCTGCCTCGGACTAGGATATGCAAATCCCCACCACTCTGCGTTGGATTACTGTTGACATGCTTCCACTGCGTACATTTGGCCCTAAATCCTTTGCTTGCCCCTACATTATCCTCCATACCTCCATAAACGTGATATTGACCATAAAGCCAGAACCAAGTTGATAATCTATTGCCTAACAAAGAGCATGCCAATATATCTACGGTAGAATCACTGACCCTGTGACCTTGACCTTGTAAACATTACAACCGTCTGCACACTGGAGATCTTCTCAGCGTAGAACCAGGAAGAGGTAGCAGCGTTCTTCAAGCTTTGACTCAATTCAATCACACTTGAAATGGGTTGAGCAGAGAAATCTTGACAAAGGGTCAGCTTAGTGTAAGACCCCAATACTGAAATACAGAGTGGAGGAAGTCGGCATTATCATTCCGCCTGCAGCTCACTACCAGGAAGCGTAATTGTGAAGGATAAACATCTGTAATGCATTGGCTGAAATGAGAGCCAGCTTAGCTTGACTTCAGGTTGATCCCAGACAGCTGTTTGTGGAGCGGCTCTGTCCTGACCGCGCTGGGGGTCTCGGTGGATGCCCTGAAAGGGGGACCTCCAAAAATCCAAAGGGACAAAGGAATCTGCCGAACAATGTTGTTGCTGATACAATGGCCGAGCACAGGCAGGAAGGGGCAAAAGAGCACTGCCTATTCTGGGGCGTGAATGACCAGTGCATTCCTCTGCAGTCGCCGAGCAGTGAGCACAGTGACCAGGAGTGACAGGCCTTCACTCTGTTTTGTTGCTACGCTGTGGGCTTGACCAACACATTCCTCCATTCTCTCCTTTCTCGCTTTCTGCTTCCTTCCTCCTTTAGCTGAAAAAATGCAGCTGCCTTTCTGCTTGACTTTTTCTCTGCATGTCTGCTTCACTTCTCACCTATGACTCAGTCCTGCTCCACAGAGGTACAGTCACTTTTAAAACTATCCACACTCTGCAGCCTTTTCCTCATTTAGTCACATTCCAACCACAAACTTCAATGCATTTTACTAGATTGATCCACATAAAATGATGCATATTTTGGAAATGGAATGAAGGATACATGTTTTTCATTTTTTTATATATATATAGACAAATAAAAATCTTAAACTTGTACAACTCTACCAAATCTATGCATCTGGACACAGATTTCTCAAACTCAGAGTTGATGGAGATCTGAATATCAAGTTTATGACTGGACTTTAGGTGGGCCGTTCTATCACATTAACATGTGTAGATCTAAACCAGGGGATGCAACAGTTCCAGAGCTACAAGTGGCTCTTTGGACCATCCTCTTTGGTCTTTAATAACTTTGGCCAAAAATTAGAATATAAACTGAAGAATACTGTGAATAAAAAGGCTTGCTTTAACAGTCTTTCCACAAGTGGCACAAATGGTGAAAGTAGTATTCCTTTTTTTTTTTTATATATAGAACTAATTTTCTTGTCAATATGTTGCAGACCGTCTGCTTTTTAATACAATTTTCTATGTAAATCTAGTGTTAAAAATGTTTTTCTTTCATTTCAAAATATCTAAAAAAATTTCCTGTAGAGGATATTGTAAAAACGATCTGTTTTGATCTAAAAGGTCGTGGAGGTTTTGTGACTGTAATCTAACTTTGTACTGTGGGAAAAACGTCTCTTTTTCCCACAGCTTTGCAGCGTCTCCTACGTGGCTTTTAACGGCTTTTCTGTTGGCATGGATTTGTGGCATCCACAACCAATAGCTGCTATTCCGCCAGCTCCTATTGACATTGTTTAATTACCTAACCCTGCTTTAAACTTCTTCTCATCTTTTTTGCTGATCTGCTGCTGCATCTTCAAAGGCCTTCAGAGAACAGCTGGATCTCAGCTTCCCACTGAGATCCAGGTTTTATACACACCCAGCCGGGTCTTTATGAAAACAAATATGTTATATTGTTTGAAAAAATAATATCGTACACACGAAATAGTTTTTATCCACTTGAACCCATTAAGCGTTGTTTTACACATGTCAAACCCATAGGGGGCAGTGTAGCTCAAAGCTAAAACCAAATCAGCCAATCAGAATCCTTTGAAACAACCATGACTTCCTGTTAGGAATAAAACATGGTGAATGGAGCTGCAGTGGACCAAATGAATGAGTCGTTCCCTCGCATTATTAGGTCTCGCCCACAAATTAAGCAAGTTGTGACCAGGAGTTATTTATCGTTTCCTCCCATGTCACCAGATGGACTCCGTAGTGGACGGAGGTGTCAGTTGAACTACGTTTAGAAATGTTGAATGGGAATCGTGTTAAAGCAAGTAAGTGGATATATTGGCACATTATTTGTTGCAAACTGTAAATGTGTGGGACATTAAATGTCAGTTTTTCCATGAACACATGAAAAAAATATATCGATTTTTCTCAAATCTCCCCCGCGGTCGGAGGTTTTATAAAGAATCATTTTTGGTGATGAATTGAGTTTTTGTGTAGATCAAGGGTACTCAAGTCCAGTCGTCGAGAGCTACCGTCCTGCAACGTTTAGATGCATCCTTACTCCAGCAGACCAGGATCAGCTGGAACAGACCTGCTAATGAGACATTCGTTTGATTCAGGTGTGTTGGAGCAGGGAAGCATCTGAAAGCTGCAGGATGGCAGCTCTGGAGGGCTGGACTTGAGCACCCCAGATATCCACACATATGGAGTTTAGTTACTTTTTATGCAACCTCAGAAAGAAGCTAATCTCAGTGGATCTTATTGTGGGGTATCAGAGTAAAGGTGGCTCAATGCAAATTCTCCTAACTGTGATGATCATTCATAGAAAATCATTAATTACATTGAAACTTGTGCTTTACAGACTTCAATCTCCTTTTTGCTGAACTTGCAAGAGTTCAAGGGGTGTGAATATTTTCTGCAGGATAGGAAAAGGAGAGAGTGATGCGTGTAGGAGCCAGGCCACCGAGTGGCGTCACTGACACCCAGTTCATTCTCCATGCCGGCTGCACTTCAGCCGTTTGACATGGGAAATGGGCGAATGTAACATATGGGACACTTTCCAGGGTTCATGTTGAGGACAAGGAGTTATGAGCTTCATTCCCCGCTCACGCCGCTTCTGCTTCTCATTCACAAACACAGCAGGCATGCCCGGTCCGATCAGATACTCGCAGCATTTCAAACACAAAAAATATTAGGCAGAAATACCCATCTGTGATGGCCTTTCCACAGCTGCACAGAAAAGAAGAATTCATTTAGCGAATCAGAAGAAATGTGAAGTCAGGGTGGGAGAACGTCTGGAAACAGACTGAGTTGTGTTTCTGGGTTTCGGCTTGGCTGTTTTCTCATTTGCATGCAGCTGCTTTTGTGGGAAAAGAAAGACGATGGAAAAAAAAAAAACAGACAATTCTGGAGCTCGGTCTGTGCGAGAGGCTTATAGTCCCTAATTGACGAGGTAAAGTCTGTGAGAAAGCCCAGTGAGCTGCAGCTTCAGCACAGCCCACCTGTGACAGCAGTGCCGGAGTGGCAGGGCTCATTAAAAACCTGACTCAGATCTTCAGCGGGAACCCTGTTGAGTCGCTGTACAGAAACGTGCTCACTGGAAAGATAGCTGGCAAATACAGTAGAGGGAGAAAATTGGACTTGAAAAGGAATATCTGTCTCTTCATTTTTTAAACCCTTCCTCTTAATAATCTGCTTTCCTTTGTACTCCCAGACAAAATGGCTTCTAGTTGTACACGGTCCCTTTGAAGGTGAGCTGTGATAGGCGCCCACAGATGTCTTCTTCCTAATTTGATGCCTGCCGTATCTCCCTCATGTGTTTGTTGCCTCCTTTTGAAGCGAGTAGACTTTCATTTGAGCTAAAGTAAACTCCATACATTTTTCATGTTCTTGTCCAAAAGACAAGGACTGCACTTTCCTTCGTCAAACGGATAATTCGAAGCGCACTGTGAACTGAGTCCTGCAGCTGATATCTTAACTCAGTCTCCAGGCGGTTTGAGGCAGTCACAAAACATGATTTATTGATTTGTATTCTTGGGTAAAACTTTCTTTTCCCCTTTCACACAACCTTTAAACATTTTTGCAAAGCCGTTATGACGGGAGAGTTTAGCGGGCATCTATATGTAAATATAGACGTTACATATGCAGCTATTCCTTCTTAGGCTTATTTCTAGACTTAACTATGTTTCACTAAATAAAACGTGTTTAATTAAGACTGATCCTTTAATGGATTTTACAATAATTGTGCTCTTAAGCACAATTATTAGAAATTGCGCTTAAGAGAACTATTTTCCAAACAGTACTCTTAAAATAAGTGCAGTCGTGAAGCAGAATGCTTCTCGACTTAAATACTCAAGAAAACGCAACTAAACGTTCACTTTGAGGGAGAAGTACTTTCTTCTTTTGGAACACCATCGAACTGAAGTCATGAAGGAACTCTGTGTTTATGAAAAAGAACTTTATATTCTTCTGCAGAGTCCATTCAGACGAGTTAAAGATGCTGTAGATGGCAGGGATTCAGGATTGGAAGCATTTTCAGTTTCCCACAGGGGAAATCACCGACAGCTGACAGCAATACATGAACACAGAAAACACATCCGACACACGTTTAACTCTTAAAAAGGATCAGTTGGAATAAATGTGTGTGTGCATCATCAAGGAAATGATCTGGTTTGACACACATCCAAGCAAAGATAGAACCAGGTAAAATATCTCATTTATTTGTTGTATGAACTAAATTTTTAGCAGTGATTTGAGCTACTCACCCCTATAAATATTTTCTTGTGGTTTTCAAGATAACTTTGAGATAATGTTTAGTTCTTTCATGATAATTAGATGTTTTCTCAGGTGAAAAGGCTTCATTTTTTGGCTTAAAATATAATTATAGTTTAAAATAAGTGGTTCTTTGCTTCCGTTCTGTTTAATCCTTCAGTATTTCCGTGTTTCAGGCCACTTAATCCTTGTTTTTGTCCTCAGACATGCAGACAGCCTGGTGCATTCAGCTGCTAGACGAGGTTTTTCCCTCAAATCAGAAAACTTCAGTTCTACTGAGCATTAATTTGATGAAATGATAAAATCTCACAAAATATAAGTCTCATGTTTACTATTAATGTGTCAAAATGGCCAATAATGATTTAAAATCAAAATCCACCGTCGTGTCATGAAAACTGAGCAAATCAGGCAGAAGAATCAAAGAAATCTTGTGTTTTATTTGAATGCATTAATATGAGTAGTTATTTCCGTATGTCCCATTTTTGTCTTCACATGGATATAAATCTGAATATCATCCACACGGTACGGAGAAGGCAAATGTTGCCTCCTACAGATGGAAACCAAAGGCAGCCTAAAGAAACATGGGGCCTAAATTGAAGCCTTGTGGAACTCCACCTGTTAGCAGTGGTGCAGTTCACCAATATTAACTCTGTTAGTATCCTGTCTTTTTTTGAGGAAGTTAATGTGCAGCAGTTTCTGCTTTTTTGTAAGACAATATAGGTTCAATGCAACTTTTTGAAAAACGGTAATTTTACAGAAACAACAGCCACATCCTGGAAGAACTGCTTAATGTAAAGTTTGATAACTTGAATCAGTCGGAACTAAAGTCACTTCTTTTAAAAAAGTGCCTTGAGACGACATTTGTTGTGAATTAGTGCTATATGAATAAATGAAATTGAAATGTAAAAAGCCCCAGTGATTCCCTTCTGGGTATGAAAACATGATGGTTTCATGACCTTTGCTGTGACCTTTGTTCCCGTGTGGACCAACCCTCTCTTCCAGTGGAAACTGTTGGTGCAGAAGCAGACGTCCTCAGGTTCTTCAGTCTAATAAAGTGGCAGAGCAGCAAAGCTTGGTGGCAGGAGCGACTCGGTCTGAGCCGCTCTGGCTGCGGCCTTCATCTCTGCTGTCTGCCTCAGCCGTGTCACTGCTGGTACCGCCTCAGGCGTCCTCACCGCTCTGCTGGCAGAGGAGGCTGCAGCACCAAAAACGCTCATATCCCTGAAACACTTTGATGCATTTGCTCTTTTTTTATTCCTCTAGATTTGGTGATAACGCTCCATCTATCGCTGCTTAACCACCTGTGTTTAATCCTAATACATGTTGTTTGACAGAAACACACAGATGAGGCAGAGTAGCCCCTGATTGGCTGACCACAGCAGAAAAAGTCAGATGTGATCTCACCTCCAGGGCATGAGGGAGAGTTTTTTTTGACAAGTTTTCTTCTCCCAGTGACAGCCTTTGATTGTGTCTGCTCCTGCTGGCCTGTTTTCCTCCTCTCCAGGAAGTTGTGGGCGGAGCCTGGGCCCAGTCAGCGCGGCGGCACACCTGGGCCGGCTGCGCTCAGCAGGGTTAGATTAGACCAGCAGGATGCCGTCTCGCTCTGTCTTCCCTCGCTGCCAGATCCGAGACCTGACATCCATTTAGTCAACACGCTGTGCTTGCATACTAATAAACACACATACTGGGATATTTTATCATTTTCATTTGATTAAAACCGTAAAATCTGATTAGAATCTAAATGTTTTTGAGACTTATTTTGATCTCTGATTTGTCTTTTAGATTTTTCCTACTACCTGACCTTTTGCCACCTTAATACCTCAGACTTCAATGACGTTCAAAGTTTCGATTAAGCTATGCATAAATATTATAAATTCTTTCTGAATATTTTTTGAGAAAAGTGCACCTTTAATTTGTAGTTTCTGAACTGATACTTTGTTCAACCGCTTGAACAAAGTAAGTCCTAAACTATTTAGTTTATGTTCTTTTGCTATATACTGTATATACTGTATAATATGCTTGGAATATTACATCAGACCAATAACAAAACCTTTTATTAATATAGAACTGTGTAGTTAATGTATTTAAATGCTAAAGGGATACATTGATATATTTTTCACTCTTGGTTTTTGACAGAAAATAATTTGTTTTCATTTTAATTTTACTCTAATTGTATATCAAGTTATTTATGCATTTCTGAATAATGCAAAGAACATTCTTTATCGGTATTACAGTAAACCTTTCTCATGACTGAGAGTTTTTCATGTTTTTACGGTGAAGGTTGGAAGGCCTCCTTCCCATCACCCTAATCTTTAGATGCGATTCAGGACTTTGACTGGACTGCTCCAAAACATTAAATTACTTCCACTCACAAGAGACTTCTCAGTACAATTAAAATGTCACTTTCGGCTTAAATCTTCCAGGGATTTGAATTATATTGGGCTTAATATGAAACTAAATATGAGGAACTGAAACTGCTGCGTTTGGCGGTTATGCAGAAGCGTCTAAATGACAGCGGGTGATGTGCTACGTGCATCCAGTTCACCTTATGGATCCTGTGATGAGAAATGTTCAGGTAGATTATGACAAAAACATAATTCATGTGGTAAAACGAGGGAAGTATTGCATATATAGGGCAGATTATTGGGCTGAAGGCACATACCTTCAGGCCATGAATATTTGAACTACCCTGTGTAAGAGATAATAAGCACCAACTTAATGGTTTATGAATCTCATCTGATTTATGGTTATTAACCATGGGAGAGTTATGGTGCTGCCGTGCTGATGGACAGGGCTGTTTCTGGGAGCGGCTCCTGTGATTGAAATGGTTTTACCCGCAACCTTATTCTGACAAGAGAAGAAGAATGGTTCACTAAATTCTAATACAACCAGCGGAAAAAGTACATTTTTGTTGTTTTTATGTCTCACCATCCTTTTATTCATTAAAAAAATAACTCTCTGCAGCTCAGAAGTAGCTTCAAGCCACTCATCCGTTCCTAGATATTTTTTTGTTATGGATGCTGGAAATATAAAAGGCGAGAGGGAGAGAAAAAAAAAAAAAAAATGGGTGGGTTTTATCCGAGGGGGGCGACACCATACCCATCCTGCACACGCCTCCGAGCAGCCACATCCCGTAGTCGCCCCCGCCCCCACCCCGCCGCCTCCACCCTTAAAGAAGAAGAAGCATCAATAAAAGAACTGTGGTGCAGACCAGAGACGGCATGAGCAGATTTTCAACGGGATTTCAGGAGAAGGCATAAAGGAGGCAGAAATCTCTCCTTTTGTCTGCCGTTCAGATGGGTCTGATGAGCCTCAAGCTGCGGCCTGCGCTTGTCATACAGGTCCTGATCTCTTGTGAGAATTGATTTCCATCATTTCAGGGGAGCTGTAAAAGACAAAATATAGCTGCCTGGGAGACAAAGATAAGGGCCAAATGAACTCAGACCAACTTACCGGCTGCAGAGGGAAAAAAAAATGCAATAAAATGAGATAAAATAAAACAACAAAAATGGCCAGGAGGGGCTTTTAGGGGCGATAAAAGAAAGAAAGCAAACTATGATAAAAAAAAAAAGTTGTCTTGTTCATTCTTAAATCTGTGATTAGTTTCCGAAGAGCAGAAAGCCACGTCCTGTTGTGACGTCTTCTCTCTGCCAGGCATTTCATCTGATTATGAGTACTTTGCAATCTGCGACAGCATGATTGATGCTCCACTTTCATGAGGGGAATTTTAACAGCACCTCTTCAGCGCTCAATGCGCACCCAATTACGCGTCTGAGCTGGTAACCTTGAATTTATGTCACCATGGCAACAAAACCCCCGGTCATGCATTATGGATTATCATTGAAATTCTACACCCCTACCTAACATAATGAGAGCCCAGGACTTAATCAAATCAGCCCATTCTGTGTGACACAAAGTGAAGAAGGAGCGCTCATTGTATTGGAGCTGAGGCTGAGAGCAGGCAGGCAGGCGGGCGGGCGGGCGGGCGGGCGGGCGGGCGGCGGGCGGGTGGCAGGCTGGGCCGTGATGGCCCCAGCAGCTGCAGGGCTCGCAGCCTGATAGATGGCTCCCATATACATCAGTGAGCGTATAGACAGATGGCCCTCAATGCCTGGAATTTCCAACCCAGGAAGCAGCTGTTCGGCCTAACCTCCGCTGTCCGTCTCACCTTGTTGTCATGGAACATTGAGCAGGGAAGGAGAATGTGGACGGTGTCGTGGAGCGTGCTGGAGCCACGCGGGGCTGGAGGAGGAGAGAGGCGCTCAGTCTGGTCTGGAGGAGGGCTTACTGAATTTACATTAGGTGGTACTGTCTGAGCCGGAGTCCCCGCTCACTAATTCATGGACGGGACTCCAGTCTTGTTTTCTGGCACAAACAAAGGAGGAATCCTTGAATTATTTAGCTTCTCTCCGACTCTTCCTCTGTTTATCAAACGGGTGACATAATTGTTGTAAATCACTGCACAAGATTAATGCAATCTGTTTTTCACCTCCGCCATTGCTTCTTCCCCCCATTCAGTGCTGCAATCCCAGCCTGAGCTGTTGTATAAAATATTGATTGCTCTTGTATTTTTCTCTTAATGTATGTAAGCATTTTTATTAGCTAACAGGCACACTAACACTAAGAGAGCACCTTTCCCTTTTCATTTTCTAAAAAAACTTTTAATAGCTCAGCAGAATTTGCTCTGCCCTCATCTGTTTTCTTGCATCATCCCAGTGGAGAACTGGGAAGCCCTTAAGACTTCAGCTTGGGAATAATGGAGCTGGAGGACAGAAAATTAGGAAATGCTTTATTTTTTTTTATCTAATGATTAAAAACAAAACAAAACCATGGAAATGGATCAGTCCAGCATGTTAGACATCTAGTGTAAAGTCATCTTTTCACCGGTTTGCAGCTCGTTTTACTTTATTCATTTCCACTTCCAAAGCTCATCATCAAACCAGTTTGTCCCCTGAAGATGTTGCATTCATGAGCCTGCAGTAATTGTCAAACATAGCAGCAGTTCCAACTTTTCTCCACACAATCAGGTTGTTGTTATTCTGTAATGACGTTTAGGCACTAAATGTTTTCTCAAACTCTTTAGCATCAAATCACTTTATTTAAATTATACACCCAGAAAAGCTTCATTTGGCTCAGACACAGAGGAATATGAATTAGTGGTATAGCTAATGATCTTGTTTGTTTTTATTGATAGATTGATTACACATAAATATTAAAAACACTTAACCAAACTCGGTCATTTCTAAAATACTTTTTTCCACATCAAATTAAACTGACGGAAATTTTGGGCATGGTGAACTTTTTAAAATATGCGAGGATACGAAGTTCATAAAAACATATTTTAAGCACATGAGTGAAAAATGTCCGTCTATAAACATCGGAATGCCAACATTCAACATCCTGTGAAAGGAATAAAATATAATTTGAAAATGAAAATCAGAACTTCATTCACTGCAGCAGACTAATGTATCTGTGTATTTTCAATAAACATAACAAGGTAATAAATGTCATTTTCCCAGAGTGCATCTCAAGTCGAGGTGCCATCCAGAATGATTTTGTGATGTGGCTGATGAAGCCTGCTCATCCCCTGTAATGACACCTCAGCCTCTCTCATGTGTTATGCATCACATCTTGTTACCATCTTCGTCTGAGCGCGGCTGTCATCATGTGTCTTCCCAGGTTCCTCCGGAAGCGTTGCATCGGCTAAGGGATACATGACAGAGTGGGAGTGGGGGGGGGGCGTTATTGGATGCCTCTTCGGCTACTCAAACTCCACAAGATGTCATTCTCATCTATATTTGCTGAGGCCACCTTTTCCCTCCTCGCCACACTATCTCATTACAAAGCAGAAAGGTGACAGAGGAATCACTGAAGGACCCTAGGTGTGAGCGCAGCATTTTATGAGAATATATTTTTGATGCTATATTATTTTAAGATGGAATCACCTGGGTTGTGTCTGCAAAGGTTCACAGAAAGTACCTCTGCATTATTGTTTTACCAAATGTAATATGCATCAAAATGTGCTGACTTTGACTTAGACCTGACACACATGTATGTGAAGCATACAGCAGTATTTTCACTGACGGTAGCACTAGCTCTTGCTATCAGTTCTAAGTTTTTTGTAATGAACGTTATTTATTTCCACTGTAAACCAAAGCTTGGGATTGTGTCACAGCATTTTAAATCCTGACGCTTTGTCACCGTATTGTTTGTCTGCTTTTCATTCCAGTGATGCAGGCAGACATGATGCCGCGGTGAAATACTGCTCTGGCGTCTCCTTATTATGCATTCGACACTGCAGGATGTACAATTTTATCACCACATAAACCAGGCTGTCACGGATTGTTTGGACATGTTGAGCGAGTGCTGGCGCTCACACTCCACATATACTTCACATGTGCACCACGGCTAAGGAACCAATGCAACTGTGACCCAAATAACACAACAATACCCAAGTAATAAGGTTATTTAATCTTTTGTTACGCTGCGCTGCCTGCACTGATGAAGACTGTCTCCCTGCAGCTTAAAGTGAAAGTGAAGCCTGACCTACTTTTGGATTAATTTGGTTAATAATTATCTGCCCACTTGATGCACTTATAGAGCACTGGAACCTAATTACCGGTTGCAAAAACACCCGGCCTGACGTAGCAGAACACCGTCCCGATAAACACGCCCCATTCAGAGCAAGAACACACAGTCAGTTCAGGTTAACATGTTAATGTTGACGGGAACAGAACAAATTAAAGGATAATATTTACTAGAATCCCAGGACTTTTATTAAGTAAACAACTTTTAAACATTTTTACAAGAGCGTATTATATGGCTTAACCAAAGATGGACAAAGTATTATTTCTGGTTTATATGCTTTAAACATTTGGAAATGCTCTCAGCTCTGTATGTCAAAATAAAATGTGAAGTGGAGGTTGGAGTGGACAACATGGGATGTCAGTGGAGCGAGAGTAGCTCACAGAGTTGGAGGGAATTTGGCTGGAAAAGCATAAATAGATATTTTACGTCCCTTACCAAAAATCATGCTGAGGAAATTCACTGGAGATTGTGAGGAAATACACTGAAAAATACACAAAACAATACAACAGATTATTGGAAAGTAAACTTTACTTTTTGGAGTCGAGCAAAGACAAGACGGAGTTCTGTTATTATTTACTTGGTGGCAAAAACAAAAATGTTTCTGAGGAAAATCCTGAGAGAGACTTTCCCAGAAACATTTACAGGACGGAGAGACGGACTTTTAAAATCAACATGCTTCAACTCTAACTTCCTGTCTGAATTTTTAGTCACGTACAAAAGTGATTATTTCTTTTCACTCATGTTCTGTTTTATTATAAAAAATAAAACGGAGCGAAAATACCAGATAGGTTGATTCTTACAAACTTTACAAAACAGTAAAATTAATCCCAACAAGTTGAGTTTATTTTTCTGTTAAACTGTAAAAACCATCTAGATATTAATCATATAAATGGAAAGTTAAATGATGCAAAACATAAAATTCTGAAAAATGAAAACCAATTAAACCAGGTTTAACCTGCGGATCCTAACCTGTCTGGGTAGGAAAGGGTAAATAATAAATTAGAGTGTTAATCTGTAATCTGATTAGGTCAATACTAGATTTAAAATTAGAGCAATAAGACCACAAGCAAATGATCATAGACATAACATACATTTGTTTTATAAATTTGTTGTTGCTAAATGAATAAAAACGGTTTGTACAGCTGTTAGTCCAGCCTTTTGACCTTATCTGGAAACCAGATTTGATCCTTTGGTTCTGAACCTCAGCTGAGTTTCACCTGGATTTTCTAAAATCCAGACACAAGAGAAGGGAAGTCTGCCTCTAGAAACAACACAGCAGGTCAGACTTTATCATGTCAGGTAGATATTAGAAATCATTCAGAAGAAATGTTTTCAACAGCCGGTTGTTTCTGGATCTACAGGTTAAACTTGGACTAAACATCCAAACAAGAAAAGCTTCATTTCCCCCCAACTCGACCCGGCCCACCAGGTTAGGTTCTGTAATAACCGCTTCACTGTTTGATTCAGCCAAGTGTGTCGAGGAATCCGCTATGAAGACCCATAACAGAGATTTTATTAGTGCATATTTGTTCTGCTGCCAAATATTAAAAGTTTACATTCTAGTTGTATTCTTCCATTTGTAAAATGACAAAGAGCCTCATGGATCTTATTGTGTTGCTTTGTTTTGAATGCATGGGCATGATCCAGAAACAGAAACAGAAACGCACACAACACATCACAACGCTGAAAAATGACCTTTTGCACAACAGCTTAATTAATCATTGACACTGAAGCTATATGGAGACAAACTAACGACTGTGCTTCTCTTCTAACCTTCCTCTGACAGCCATACCATTGGGTTACATGGAAAGTTACACTAGTGCAGTCCCCACTGTCTCATTTGCATAGAATTAATGATGCATGCATATGCAAATGAGCATTTTAAACAATGTTGATTAGTGCCTATGCATTCATAGGCCAGCAGTCACACATGTCTGACATGCCACTTCTGCACATAATTTGCATGGCAGCAGAGGGCAGGCGGCGCGGCGCTAATGTCGCCTCATAATGGCTGAAGGCTCAAAGCGGTGATAAGTGCTTATTTTGCTGCTCGCCTGTTTTACGGGGATCTGTAAATCTTTCCGGTGAGTTGCAGCCGTGCATCTTGTAACGTCAGCATAATCAGCTGTTGTTCAGAAAAATACATGATTTGTTTTCATTCTTAAGGTTTAAAACAAAATATCAGGAACGTACGAGAGGTGTCACAAGTTTTTAATAAAAAAAACAAACAAAACTATTCATCTTTGCTAATTGGTCTCTGTCCTGTATGTAGGACATAAATCTCTCCGTCTGTATTAGAGGAAGACGAGTAAGAAGAGGGTCTATCATGAGAACGAAGAGGGTCTCAGCAGCGACTGTGGACACATCACAGCCAGCTTTGATCGTGCTTCTGGGCTGCTGAGTCCTACTGAGGCCTTTCAGAGCCGCTCTTATTTGGTTAAGGGCTCTTCAGTTATCGGCCTGCGGAGCCTCAGCAGATCAATGTCTCCCTCTCGTCTTTTCTCTCCCCTGACCCTCAAGTGTCAGCCTCGAGCTTACACTGCTGCGTTTCTGTTCAATATCATTTGGCTTTTCACTGACTTAAGAGTGGGAATAAAGAAAAACAACTTTTAAAGGAAAATAAATCAGATATATTTTAGCATAATCCTCCTGCTGCAGAAAGATTGGTGGAAAACGGGATAAACTAATGGATTATCACAAATACAGCCCATAATAAGCAAAGTCTTTGATATGACAGAGCAGGGGTATGTTTTTTAAAATAAGATTTTAGTCTCTTTATTATTGGCTTGTGAGCAACAATGCATTGCTTTAAATACTTTAAACAGGAACTGGTGTGGGACAATTCAGAAGCTGTGCTAAACATTTACCTGTACCTGGAAGTTGGAGCTGGGTTTGACGTCACACCTGAGCTAACGGCGTTCCAGTTAACGGTCAGAGAAGTTCAACATGGCGGCGCCAGCAGCCATTGTTCGCAGTGCTTCTTACAAACATCGTTTCTAATTTGTTCAGTAAGAGTTGTCGGCGCTACATGTAACTTTGACTTTAGACACACCTTCACATGTGTATTGTAAAATAAACTTCCTGCTCTTGATGCGAGGAGAGGCCATGTTGAACCTTAAATTCATATTTTACATGTTCTTCCATTTGGGTCTCTGCTGATTCGAAAAGCAGCCCAAGAACTGAAAAAAAAAAAAAAAAAACATCCATCTGTCTGAGTAATTGGACAGATGGATGTCTAATAAGTAAATGCTTTTTAGTGTCTTTAAAATGAGCCATTTTAACTTTGGGTAAAATGGCTCAAAATCATTGTGTAGAATGATTTTTCTCACTGGAAAGTCAGAATTTTGAGTTGGAACTCCAAAATTAACCCACCATAAATCGTCATTCTTTCCCAAAGATGTTTGATCCCATTTTACTGCGTTACCATTTCCAGCCTGCATGTCGCACATTTTTGGACCGACTTTGCTTTTGTATGTTTGCTGTTAATATGAATCCTTTTATTCCAGAGTGGTTGTAAAGTTGGATCTCAGGGTTTTTATGCCACCTCTTTTTTTTTTTTTTTGCATGTCCTGGCATATATAAGAAACCGTTTCAGAATCAATATCCTGATGCATTTTTTCTTCTGTATTTTATTTGATGTCTGTAGCCCGACATAAAATTGTGGTGAATGCTCAGGGGATGTTTACCCCATTTAGATTTCATAGAGCTTGGTGTCTCCATTGATTAATGTGTGCCTGACCTACGTTTTCATTAAAGGAGGTGGAGCTGGTGTGTGTGCGTGTGCGTGTGTGTGTGTGTGTGTGTGCTGGTGACAGAACAGCGGCTGGTTGGAGGTGATGTTTTAGGGTGGTGTGATTGAAACCTCCATACCTGCATGTGGAGGTAATGACCCTGAAGACAAGCAGTGGCGAGCCGGAAATGTCATGCATTGAGAGCATCAGGGCATGCATGAAGCTGGCTCGGCCGTTTGTTATCATTAATCTTTACGTTTATGGCAGCAAATATGTTATAGGAAGGTGTGCCCTGAGTATTTCGCTTTGATTGGTCTGCCTTCGCTGACATATTGATTAGATAAGTTGGAAAAGTAGAAGACAAGAGGCCAAAGTGACCGGAACCTCGTCTCTGGACGCTCTGAAGATTAACATGAAGAGTTTCAGCTAAACCTCATTTATCTGAGCTTCTATGCAACTTATAGCCAAACATTTACTGTCCTATTGCCAGTTTCTAGTCATTGCATGCTTCTGTGGACTATGTAGTTGTGCACAAGACTGCTGATGTCTCTGAATTACTAAACTGACAAATATCTTCATTAGACAGAAAGATATGTTTCTTTAATTTTCTGTTCCTTTTCATTGTTATTGTTTGCAGCTCATGGAAACACAAAAGTCATGTACAAATAAGTGTTAACTTACTAAAAACTGTGTCAATTAGAAAATCATTGATGCAATAATCCATGCAAAAGGAGCCACAACCAGTTATTGAGTTCAGGATCTGTCACCGGAAAAATACAAAAACTGTCCCATGTTTGTCTTCCACACAGTATTGAAGAGGAAAACCATACCTCAACGTAAAATGAACTGACGCTCTTTGGGACTCCAGTTGTCAGCAGTGGTGCAGCTGACCAATATTAGCCGACGTTTACTGAGAAACTACAGCTGGAAAATGGATGTAAGCAACAGCAGGACATTGTCTTTAGATACTGCTAAGGTTTTGACAAATGGAAAAACTTCCATTTTACCACCAGCTGTTTTTATTTTTCCTGAACAGAAAATATAGACTAAACTGTATGAAGTTCTTCAAAAGTTCTTCTCAAATCCTCAGTCGGTTGTCGCAGATGGCCGCTCGTACCGAGCCAGGTTCTGGTTCTGCTGGAGGTTTCTTCCTGTTAAAGAGAAGTTTTTCTCCTCCACTGTTGCTACCTGCATGCTCAGTATGAGGGATTGCTGTAAAGTCAACGACACAATGCAAGTAATTACCTACTGTCAATGACTGGATGCAATCTGCTGGGTTTCCTTAGACAGAGAATTTTATTTATATGATTTTGAGAGTCTTAATCCAAAGTAAACAATCTTTAAAGCATCAAGGTCACAATCATATCTGCTGTCAAATTAACACAATAGAAATTAGAAGGGTTAATGTTTGTCATTCGCTGCTTAAAGTATCAAATCCCCTGATAAAACCAACTGCGACCTCTAACGTGTAAAAAGAAAAATGGCAGTCTGAGTTTATTAATGTACAAGTGAGGCGTGCCTATTTGTACGGTGGCGCCGCTCGCACCATATCCGTCTTTGTAACTCAGAAAACAACATGTCATTAGTCACACGAATATTCAGGGCTGGGAAATTTCCAATTCATGAAACAGGTTCAATATATTTACATGGATCTGTACTTTTAGGGCAATGATGTGGAACCCACTGGTCAGAGTCGGGTGGAGATGACATTTTTCTCTGTCTGCAGTTAGACTAATGTGGACGGGAAAGTTATGTGGCAAACTGCACAAGAATGTGTTTGTGAAGGTTTGGGGATTCATGAAGATGGACTGTTACAGCAGAAAATGCACGAGCTTGACAAAACTTCTCTAAACTTTTTACCACCTAAACCTGCTGGGATGTTTGAGACCTGCTGCTCGAATGTGTGAAGTAGATTCATGTTTAACTTTGACTCCTAATAATGGAGCCAAAATGAATGTTTTTAGAGTTTGATGTTGGATGATTTTTGTTGGATGAAACATCATCTATGGCTTCCTATGGAGGTGAACTTCTGCCCCTTTTCACATTTAACAGGAATGGAGTTTAACATTTTCACTGCGTTGGTGTTGATTTGTGCAGAAAAAGTTTAGAAGGTAATTCCTCACAGGCAAACCAAACCACTTGGTCAACTGCCCAACTCAAACAAAAAAGGCAAATCTTATAAGGTGGTTGTGGTTCAGTTTCTTGTGCAACTACACTTTAAATAAGACAAAACTAATTTGCAAGTCGATTTTCAGCAGGAAACAGGAGGTTGTTTTAAGTCAATTTCTTAATATTGATGAAAAAGTAGAAGTTATAAGCAAAAGGATCTGCCTGTGGAACCAGACATTTTCCCATTTTCTAGTGTTTTTGCAGTTTCTTCCTTATCTCCACTCTTGGCGGTTCAGTCAATCAGCGCCAAGAAAAATTGGCTGCTTTGCTAATATCAGCTAACACCATGTTACTCACGTAGCGCTGGACCTTGAGAAGAAGATGCATCTTCTTTCAAATATTCTAGAGATGCTACACCAAAAAAAATCTGTGAACAGGTGAATTTTCCGCAAATAATTTGGAATCACATTCAGCAGAAAAACCTGCTAATAGTTGGGGGGTCCACAGTAAGACTATTTTAAATGCATAAACTGCCATGTGAGAATGTCAGTGTCTTTAATGGAAAGACCAACATTACATTTATGGAAACGGCAGTGAAGCACTTTGTACACCACGGTCTCTGCTAATGGGTTTTATGCACCTTTATGGCATCCAGTGAATGGAGATCAGGTGAAAACATGTAGGTCAACACGCATCTGGACTCCCAACCTTCCTCTCTCCTCAGCCGCTCGTCTGCCGCACCTGGTTGTAAATTAGAAGGACGAGTTTTGTGCGACAGTCACTGTTTATTGCTCTGTTTAAATTCAGCCGCTATTTAAAATGGAAGCACCTTTAAAAAAAAAGAAGGCATTTAATATAAATGATCTGGCGTTGATTGTGATGGATATACTGTGTAGAGACACCTTGCCTTCAAGGGCATCAACGGATAAGCTATCATTTTCCTCCTCTTACGCATGAAGGGAAGAATGACAGAGGGTCCAATGTCATTTACAATAACACAGCAACTCACCACCTGAGAGGCAGCAGTAAGCTCTACCAGCAGCGTCTTTATGTTCTTCAGTATTTCTACAGATAAAAGCTGAAGAATCTTAAATTTAGCAAACACAATCTGACGTCTTTCTGTGTAACAAGACTAAAGGATACGTGGAGAGAGACTCTGACCTTCTTTTGCATATTTTAGAAAAGCAAGTGCAGGTTTTAGTCCCAGAAGTGTTGCACCTCATCTAACCTTTGCTTTTATTTCAGTAAAAGGAGCCAAAGTGACCCAGCTTTATAAACCTCCACTCAGCATAATAGGCCTTATGTTACGATTAATGAGATACCCAGGGCATTATTTGTTATTTTACATATCTTATTGATTGCGTTGTCTTTCATCTATGCAGAGCCTCTCTGTCTCTCGGACCTCCTCCGCCGACTCATTCCCACCCTCTAGCTGTCTGTCTCTTTCTGCGTCTCGTTGTTTCATTCTCTCCCCTGGGCCCTCTGGTCTCAGTCATGCAGGAGCTGGTGAAGGTTGAATAGTCATGGTATGCAAAGTGCAAGCTTGTATAACTACGCTTCCATTACCTGCAGCATGTGTGTGCTAAGATGTCATCTTAAATCAATGACCTGTGCATATGAAGCTTCTTAGAGCAGACATCCAGGGTCTCTGCCCATTTATGAAAAACCTCAGAGGTTCTGCCGATGCTTGATTAGGCCGTCTACTGTGAAAGGTAAAATCCAACAGACTGCAGAAACACAATCCGTCACACGTTACAATAGCTTTAAACCAAATTAATGTTTGAAGTGTTTACCGACCTTGTCTGAGTGATCGCGATGTGACCGTGATGTCTGCAGGAACCTGGAAGTTCTGCCTTTCTCCCAATCACATCCAGCAGATCCCAGAACCTCGTTTACTGAAGGAAAGCTCGTCTGTTCACAAAGAAAGCAGAGAGGATTGAAAGTGACACGGCATAAACAGAAACCGTCAAACAATTAAAGAGTGTAAACGGCAGAGATGAGCCACTGGCGAATCGGGCTGTCGGGAAGCATTTGCTGGGCTTAGTCAAGTTGTTTGAAAGGCGCTCTGTCCTCCTCTCCATCAAGGAATGGTGCACTACTTCACAATAGTTGTCATTTTGTCAATGTTAAAGTTTAAAAGGTAAAATATTGTGTTTTATAGTTAGAAAACCTAAAAAGTGTGAAACAAAAAGGATCACGGCTTTCAGTGACTTTTCAAAGGAAAGCTCTAAAATATATGGATGATGAAACGGTGTCCACGACAACACCATCTTGGATCATGTCACCAGCTGTGTGTCCATCACAAATGTGCTCAAATTGTTGTCAGTATTCAACTAATGTAAAAAAACAAATCACAATTTTTTTACCACAGTGTTTCCACTGAATAAGAAATGAAATAAGTCATTAAAAATCATGGCGGTGATGAAGTGTCCTAGAAAAAGTACTGATGTGAATTTGATTTAGATACTGTGATTACAACAAGTCTGCAAAGATGTTTTGTGATGTGACAGATGGTTGCCTCGGATAACTTTCTGACAGCTACGTCGCATTGGTAGAGTTTTCTAACCAACCTGCCGTAACAAGAACAATTCTCTGGATTTCTTCCTCCTCACAGAAAAAATAATCATAAGACAGTTAGAATGTAAATTTAAACTAGGCTTAATGTTAACTTCTAATTTGGATGGCCAGTATATTTTACATAGGTGCCAAAGTTCTTCATCCATAAAGAATGACATCTATCTTCAGAAATTTTTGCTGCCTTCTGATTCTTTGTTTCTTCAAATCATTTTTTTTTTTTTTTTATATATTTCTCAAGCGTCTGAACGCAGTGGAAAATGAAAAGTTGTGAAAATGCTGAGACATTCCTTTAAATAACATGTGGGGCAGTCTTTTAGTCTTAAATGGCATATTGCATATTGAATTTTTAACAGCTGTATATTTGCACAGATGCTCCAATCAGAAGAGTGAATGTTCTTCATGGCTGGTAGGTCCTGGGAATCTGAGAACATGCTATGTAAGCGCTATTACCAAGGCTATTAACCTTGACACTAGTATGCAAAGAAGTGAAAAATGAGACCGACTTAAAAAACACACACTTCTCATAAAAACATACACAAAATGCCTGCAGCAAGCGACAGTCATTTGAGTAAAAGCAGCGATGTTAATGGAAATGGATTCAAATGCGGGGTTTATTGTGGATGCCTGGATCAGCGGTGTGTGTTTCTAATAAATGCTCCTTCAGTCTCCTGACCGACAAACAGCCTGATAACATTTGCTTGTGCTTGTGGTCATGAAGTCTTCGACATTCTGCTGCAAACACCTTGAACCTGCAGGGCTGCTGTTCTATTGAACTGTACAAGCATATTCATAGTTCAAATATGAGCATAATTTTTATGCTCATTTTGATATATTAAAATCCAACAAGACTTTGTAAAACCATGGTAAAGTCACACCCACAGAGTTGTAGATCTGACATGCACATAAAGCTCATAAACCTTTGGATTAACTTTATGATCCACATATGGAATATAATCCATACATAATTAAAGAGTTTCTTATGAAGAAATCAATCATAACATTAGGACTACTTGCCAAACATTGTGTTTATTTCCTTTCTGCTGCCGAAGACGCCCTGACCCATTTAAAGTTTCTACATTCTTTAAATCCTGTAAGACGGTCCAGATGCTGTAGTGATTGTAGCTCTTTTGCAGATAGCATTGTAAATGCACATAAAGCCTTTCCAACCCTACATCCTCGCTAATGATTGGACTTGTCTCTTCTGTTCTTACAGTTCTTATCCTTACACAACTGAGAGGCCATTTTAATCCCAACCCCTGTAACTCAGGTCAAAGAGAAGATCCTCTGTCTGCAGGAGAAAGGTAAGACTGCGCCAAAATTACTGAATTTATGGACCATCGGTGGGTCACAAACCATCAGACAGCATCGCCACCTATCCGCCAACAGAGTTCCCAGTAAGATGGAAACGAATACTTGAGAGAAAGTGTTAACGTCTGGCTTGGAAATATAGAATAACTATGTCATGTTTGCAGGCAGAATTTTTAAGTGTGAATGCAGCTTGAGGCGCTTTGAGCAGGAGAAGGGAGGTTCGCACATTGTACATTAGCAGAGACGAACATCTTCCTGCTCCTCCCCTGAAGGAAGCAGCAATGCACTTATAGTGTATGATGGAGCACTAATTCAATAATTAATGGTGATAACCATCAGCAGCAGCCCAAATCGATTCTTATCTTTGCCTGTGTTGAGCAATGCTACATTTTTAATGTCCGTGTC
Organism: Girardinus metallicus; assembly: GCA_903067095.1. Taxonomy (NCBI): domain Eukaryota; kingdom Metazoa; phylum Chordata; class Actinopteri; order Cyprinodontiformes; family Poeciliidae; genus Girardinus; species Girardinus metallicus. The sequence continues at coordinate 179,753 of CAEGAE010034134.1, read as the reverse complement.
ATTTTGATTAAGATCATGTCATTGCCTTTGTTCTCACTCATGAGTCAGATTCCCAGAAAGGCCACAGTTTTCACCACACTTCTCCAGCTGAAGGTGCTGTTACTCTAAATGATGCAAATTAGTCCTGAGATACTCTGGACTATGTACAAATGCATGCAGGAAAATTATTAATGAGTTATGTTTTTCTACTCTGCATCGCGTGCAAGTCATTTACATGAAAAATCCACTGCAAAAAGAAAAGGATGGAGCGTCTCACATCTGCTGATCGCTCGCAGTTTACCCCAAAGGTTTTAATGCCCCCGGCATCTGGTGTTCTGCAAACTTTGCTCTGCATTTCCTGTGTAGGAGCATTAACTGGGATGCTTCGCTGACAGCATGACAACAAAAATTCATGTTCCACAAATGCAACTTTTTAACAGCCAAGTGTCAAAAAACAGTTGAATTTCAAAGTTCAATTAAGTTCATTTGCAAAGCACCAGTTTACAACAAAGGTCATGTACAAGAAAATTAGTTCAGTTTATTTATAAAGCGCCGATTCACAATTTTACAAAAAAGTCATTTCAGTTCAAGCACAAAAACATTCCAACTGATCCTAATTATCAAACTGTGCATTAAACTCAGATTGTTATTCAAATTAGTTTAAAAAGTATTCTGTATTTTTAATGGTGGAAACCATTGAAAAGGCGACAGCGGAGAGGAAAAACCCAGAAATCCCCACATAATGCTGTGTCTGGATTTTAACTCTGTTACATCTAATCTTTGATGCAGCATTCACTCCTCCAAAACGAAGAAACAGTAGAGAATTGCTTGTGTTTGTAACTTTCCAGCAATTCTTCATACTGAACATGTATGTAGTGACAGTGGAGAGGAAAACATGAAGTTAACGGGTGAAATAATAGAAAATAATGCGAATAGGAGAGGAAATAAAAGGGTTGCAGTGTGAGGAGAAATTGTCTAAGCCTATAGCAGCATAACTACAAAAGTCACTCAGTTTAATCTAAGCCTTTAGAAAAGTGTAAAAGTATTATTTCCAAAACAAAATGTCACCAAAATGCAAAGTTAGAACATTTATAAGCAATTAACAGTGAGCATGCAGGTCACTGATATAAAGAGTGAAGGTAGACGGTGAGAATAATTGTAAACAATGAAGTGAAATTGATCCTGATTTGTTGGTTTTAGTAAACATTCAGATGGACTTCCGTAAACGAGCTGCGATGTGATCAGAGGCCGTCGCTCCATCAAACGGGTTCAGTCGGTCAATCGCCTGCAATCCAGAAACCATTAGAATCTCATGTAATTGTTATCGTCACAAACGGTAAAAACTGTGATTTCCTTTCTTTAAAAAGGCTTTCTGGGCCACCGTACAGCTGCTGCAGCATCTGCTTCTACATCCCATCCATATTCAAACATGAATTTCTCCACAAGCAGCCAAGTTAAATGATGCTGTGCCGACTCCTGAATTGTAGTCTGTGTCTGGATTTTAACCCTGTTTCATATTCATAAACTCTCCACATGACATTTTCACACTCTTGTGTGAGATTGCGTGACCACGCAGCACTCCTGTTTAGAGTGCCTTTTCATCCAGGCTCTAATTCCAGGCCTGAAATGATGGTTGAGTTAAATGTTCTGTTCCTAATGCACTGAAATAATGCTAAATTACAGATGGCTGCTTTTATTTGTGTGAATAAATTTCTGAGCTTAATGGTTTGTAAAACATGTTTTTTTGTGAATATTTTACAAACAGGGAGGGTTGCTTAAATATGTGTAAATTGCAAAATGTATTCACTAATAATTTAGGCAGCACTTAAAGCACAAGCAGTTGTGAAAACTGGATATTTTACCTGTGAGTTGGGAAATAATCCTGTTATCAGAGACGCTTTGTCAGACTCAGACGACGAACTGAAACGTGAGCTATGATGCAGCTGCAGCCACGTACATCAATAAATACATATTCTCCATTTAGGATAATGACAGTAAATGTGTTTTATGTCTGGTAGCTGTGCCTGAAATTATATCTAGTCATAACAGATGGTGAAACACTGCCCACAATTAGCCTGCACATGGTTGAGATCTGTCCATTTCTGGAGAGGAAAGCTGACATATTTCCCTGCTATCTGCCAGAATCTGACATTAACCTGGCAGAGGAAGAAAGCGTTTGGCCCGGCCCGGCCCGGCCCGGCCCGGCCCGGCGGGACCAGCTTCCGGTCTTTTCAGAATGAACTCCATCAGGAACATCTTTGATTCTAAACAGATTCGGAGCTGATTTTGATACAAACATGAAGAGTTTTATGAATATAATGATTTCCATTTGCATCTTATTAACAGCTCTATGGGTTACATTACTAAGTTTTGTGAACATACATAGATATAAAAAAGCTTGTATGATGCAATGCCAAATTTTAGTAACGTGAAAAGCCAGATGAATGATTTAAAAACTCTTTTACGTGAAACTTCCTTTGTAAAAGTTATAAATTCATACTTTGTTGAACTGCTTTTGAATTTGAAGGACTTCTGATGGAAGCAGTTAAAATAGGTGAAAGGTCAAATCTGATGTGCTTGTGGGCGTCATAGCAGCTGTTTAGTAAGAGTTCTCCACTTCGTATTTTTCTCATAAGCCTCATGCTGGAGCTGTCAATTTACATGAATTTACATGAAGAACGATGGGAGGATTATCTCCCAGCACCGGGCCGTCTGACATGCTAAATGCGCAAAATTCTGAATGGTAATAGTTCATGAGACGGGGACGGCTTCATGAAGATTGAGCACAGCAATAACCAAACATCATCGGACACAACACCTGCTAACAGATTTCGGTTGTTCCTGCACCACATCATCGGCTCCACGGAGCCACGACACGCCGCACCCAGCGTCCGAAACAACACGGCGAGAAGAGAGGAAGGGGCGGATCCTGACGACCAAGAGGAGTCTTTCATTTTTAGTTAATGATTGAGCAAACAATCATCGCCCCAGAGCGGTGCCCTCTGGTGGGTGTAGCCTTCCCTCAGGTCACGGAGCTGCTGTCTAATAAGCAAGCCATCACAAAAAACCCAATATTTACAGAGGAGCCGCTGGGTATAGAATGCTATGACAACGCGCTTTTCCACAGAATAGGGCTGCATGTGTGGCAGACTGATGGAAATGCAGGGGGGGACTGGAGGGGAGGGCTGAGCCAAAGAAAAGGAGGAAGGGGATGGAGCAGTGGTGAGTGCTGATGGTTGGGCAGGGGGCCTTTCTGCTACATATAGCACTATGAGGAACAGATGGGGCCTGATAAATCCTGAAAGGGAAGCATTACCTGCCCAAGTCACCAAGCAGCCACAATTATCACAGGGCTCTGGGTTCATTGTCAATTAGAGTGGCAGTTAAAGCCAGGCAGCAGCTGTGGCAGATGGCCGGGATCCAGGGAGGCTGGGGGAGCCGGGACAGAGGCCAGCCCCCAGGCTCTCCTTAGCCCCGCCCACTTCGCTGCCCCATCTTGATTATATCTGTCTGAAACAGCCCGGTGTGCTGGAGAGCTGCAGGAGCTTTGCTTTTACAGAAAAAGGAAATGGAAGAGAACAAGAAAGATAATGTTTCTCTGGAATTTTTATGTTGCACCCTGTAATCCACACTGCCAGGATTTTTCACTTTTTCCCCTAACGCCTCAAAAGCTCAACGTATTTATGAGGATTTTATGAAGCCAAAGCAAAATACATAATTCGTCGTTATAGCGTTAATTTTGACAGTAAATTTTTCATATTGAAACCTTTTTGTAATCTGAAGATTTGAATTCTAGCTCATTCTTAAGCTCAGTCATGTTGTATGGAAAATATCTCAGCGTCAGTTTTCAATTCTTGCCCCAAGTTCTCAATTTTAAGCATTTGGACTTTGACTACGCCATTCTAACACATGAATGTTTGCATGTTAATTTGGACGTACGTGTCTTGGAGAGTTTGCACTTTTCAGATTTTTTGAAATAAAGATTTACAAGAAATGTGTCACTTTCTTTCCTATTAAGAGTTATGTGCTGCTTGGTGTTAATCTGTTGGGCAAAAACTCCCCAAAAAGTTTGATATTTTTACTAAAAGGTTTAAGATGTGTCAATACTTTTTCCAGCCACTGTGTCTCTCTTGCACACAACCGTCAGGATTATGTGTGCTTTTCAATATTTGAAGAAGCAATTAGTGAAATCCCCTTTTGTGGTTTTCACAGCAGTCCTGGCTGATGATGTGTAATAAGCAGTTTGAGGTGGGATGACTGATCAATAAATAATGAAGAAGCTTGTCTCACTTGATAAAACATAGCATTAGGGACGCTGCAGAGAAACGCTGCACATGCAGCCATAAAGTAAATGCTGTTTTCAACGAGGTGCAAGTGCAGCGAACATTTGTCAGATTTCTTCACTCAAAAGTTTATTTCAGTGGACGTGGTGTGTGTGAGCAGATTGGTCATGTTTGGTGAAAAGAATCAGGCCAATAGATGGCATCGCCGTCGGTGTTGCATTGGTGGGTGGAGGACATGTGGGTGCAACTGAAGGAAAAAGGTTGACTGAAACTGAGAATAACACAAACAGTCATACTGGATATGGAGGTCAGTTGATATTAAGGTGGATTTTTTAGACAGCAGGGTAGCAAAACAAACCGATTAACTGTGATTTTTACTTTTAAAAGGGGGATGTAGATTTAATGTGTTTCACCATATGATTACTTGCACAATTTTTCATTTTGGAAATGCATTTTCTTAATGGAAACATGCCAATTCCACTCATTTGTCGATAAAAAGTTTTAGTGCTTGGATGAGGTGTTTTTTTTTTTGGCCGTATCAAAATTGGTTTATCTTGCAAAACTGCACCGGAAACACTGTTTGTGCTTCACATGGACCATGTGATCATCAACCAGAAGTTGACGACGACAGGAAGTGTTCAGAGGATGATGGCGTGTTGTAATGACTTATTATGTGAACAAACTTATTTATTTGTGATTTTAACCGAGTTTCTGATTTATCGGAAGCACTGCAATTGCAAAATTGTGTTTTTCTGACGTTACTGGAGTGTCGACACAGTAATGGAAATGCAGCTGCTGGTGTAAAACGCCTAGCCTGCAGGGTGAAGCGTCTCCCTGTGATTCTCTGCGCAGTCGGCCTGAAGTCTGTGAGCGACTGAAGGACAGCCTTCGCTGAGTTTGTCCCCATGATCCTCCAGGCAGTCTCTCTCTGCCAAGGCTCACCAGCAGGCTTCACTTTCTCCGAGTACCACCATTCATCACCACACAGGGGTGCCGGGGCCGGATGCGGGGGGTGGGCAGTGCGGCCCCTCATCCCCTCCTTGTTTTCTCTGAGAATCCGGGCCCCTGCCACAGACAGCAGCCACACTCCTGCTTTACAACCTTTACAATGCAGACTCAAATTTATTCAGGGGAGGACAGACCTGCTCCCTTCTATTGCTCCTCTGCTCCATCACCCTTGTCTCTTGCCCCCCCCTGCTATTCTGCTGTTTTTGTCTCCGACGCCCTTTTCCCCTGACTCCACTCCCTCTCCCTCCCGCTTGGTCTTTCTGCTCCCTCTCACCCTTTTTGCTCCCGTTGGAGCGCCATTCCTCCTACTTTGTTCCGCCAGTCCTGGACCCCGGGTCTGGGTTGTCCTGATAGCGGAGAAGAAGTAGCAGCCATCCATCTGCCTGCCCCGAGCCTGCCAATGAAGAATCAGGAGCAGAGGTCCTCATTCATAACAATAGCCATTAACAATGCTAACAGCACTGCTGCTGCCGCGGACGCTGCAGATCGAGGGGCAGCAGGGGCCAGACTGGGAGCCGGAGTGAGAGCGGGGGCCTGCGAGGGCCTGTCGCCAGGCAGAGTTTCAGATCCCTGAGATCCAATAGGTTCAGAAGACAAGCAGCAGAGAAGCATGTTGCTAGGGCCGGCGAGGCCCCGCAGGCTCCCAGGCCTGGGAAGAAATATTGATTTGTGCTTTTTTTTCTGCCAGTGGTCAGACAGCATTTGAAGTCCTGTCCATGTGAAGCCAGACACTCTCTCACATTACCTCATGGCTTCATGCCCGGTTACTTAGCAGTCTGCACTTCAGCAGTCCTTGTTTCACCTGCTGCTGTTTGTGGATAATATTTTGAAAAGTAAACAACGTCACATTCGGTCTGGGAAGATGAAGATGTAACTTTCTACAAACAAAAGCCTTTTTGGATTCTCCACATTTCTGTCCAAATGAGTTGGTGGCAGGAAACCGTTACGTTATAGTTTGATCTTTTTAGATTTATTTTATTTTCATAAAGGGGACAATGCATATTAATCAACATGAATACATCACATAAATATGCCAGATTTAACCACAGTGGTTAATTTTCATCTGTAGCTTAATAGCAAGTTAGTAGAAGGGATAAAGAAAAAATACAATTAATATGCATATCAACACATATGACCTATGATTTATGACAGATTTTAATGTATAGCTAAAAGTAGTGAAATTTATGGAAAACATTTATAATTTCCTTTTGGTGTGTCCTGAATATGCGACACACATTCGGTTAATATTTTTCCTGTTAGTTTGACCTTTTTTGTCAAGTCAAAGTTTGTTTTTATGCTAAATTTCCAGACCTTCCCTTTGCAAACTTTACATCAACATCTGTATATTACGATTTCAAATGCAATGCTCCAAATACTCTTTCAGAAAAGTGTTTTTTAAATTACAGAAAAATCTACAGATATTTTAGTGTCCTTTAAAGAATCTCTTTAATGCTTTATAATCAAATTCATAAAGTAAAGGTAAATTTTGTAACTCATGTTATGGGATTCTCTTCGAGGAGTTGTTGTGGACAGCAATGGCTGTGAATAGGAGGGTCTGCTGTAGCAGCCAGTACTGCAGCAGCTCTAAATAAGCCTCTGACTGAGGACTCTGTATGCTCAGGGTCATTTTATGAAGAATCGCTCTTTAGACAGTCATCTGAACCTCAGTCACCCGAACAGCTTCAAACAGCACATAAATAGAAATCTGAGTTTAAAACAGTATAGACTAATAAGTTTGAAAACTTACCAAGAACGCTGCACCCAAAATCCATCCCCCGACTAACCAGTAGAAACTAATGAACTAAATAAAGACTAAATGTCTGTTTGCTTACTGACAGCTGCATAAAAGCTGTAATGATGCCCAAGTAGGCCAAATTTACCTCCGGTTCTCCCTCCGCTTCCCTCCAGAGTTTTGACACATTTCCACATTTATCTGGGATGCCTATCTGTCTCCAGTAACAACAAAAGGCCCCCCCTCCCAGGAACCACACGGTGAAAGTGGTTACAGTAGGCCCTCCCTCACCGCGCTTCTCATCTCTCCAATCAAACTGTCAAAAAAGCACAGCCCCTTTTGTATTGAGAGTTTTAATTAGATTTGGATGGATTTCAAATCTTCTCTCGTTTCCTGGAATGAGTCCCAGTGAAAGAAGAAAGCCTACAACAAGATTAAGCACTAATCTACCCTTTTGTCACAGCTACTGAAATCTGTCCATCTGGCCACACATTTAAACACACAGGAGGTCTGTTTTAAGATATTTAAACTTTCTCATAATCTTTTTGTTTTGTTTATACACGGACATAAATTTTGAAGCAAAACCATCGTGTAGGTTTATTTTAACACATTTGACACAAGCTTTTGTTTTTTGTGTGTACAATATGTTCGTTGTAATAATCAATGTGCATCTGAGTTTTGTCTGTTCTAAACTTTTAAAGCTTAAAAGAAAATATAAATATTGATTACACACAGAGGATGATGTTTCAGGTGTGTATTCCTGTTCCTGTCGTCGTTCCTTCCATTTCAGCCGCGTTCACATTAATTATGATGCAAAAATTACTGTTCTGTCTGGACGGAGCGAGCGCCTTAGTGCCTGGCATACGCCATCTACCCAGAATGCAACGCCTCACAGACAAAATGATTACATCCGTGTGACAACATTTTATTTAAATTTATAAAACTACATAGCCTGCAGTATCTTTACTGTACTGGTTTTACATCTGAAATCATTATTTCTTAAAACCTTTCAAGCCGCTTAAATTTTTTTGAATCCAATAGTGTGAAGAATTAGGATCTCTCTAAAGGTATTGAGAAGATTAACTTACTGAAAACAATATCTAATCACCGTTTTTATGGCATTCTGAGTTTTCTGTTTAAGAAAAGTTTTGAGGAAAAGTTGGTCCTGAGCCGCCGTCCGTTTCCAATCAGTGTCGATCGTTTTTCTGTAACTGTACCTCTGTAACGCTGCGTCCTGTGCCGCTGCACATGCAGGCCTTTCAACTCGCTTCTTTCAGAGGAATTGAATTTGTCCACAGGGTGGTGAAACGCTGGACTCCGTCAATGATTCTGATCAATACGGCCCGGTTATAGCAACTTATTCCAGGTGGCATAATCTATACCACACATTTTGAGCCATGCTCTTTCACAAACTCACAGTCTTCAATATCCGGTGAACTTTAGCTATTTCTAGCCGAGACCTTTAGGAAATGAGCAATATAGTGTTTGAGTTCATGAAAAACTATAAACTGATCACTGTAAGGCACCAAACGACCAATAAAGATTTTTCTTCTCACAGTGTGTTGTAACTGGTAAACAACTTAATGGCTCATGAGGAAATTGCCTGGAAACATGATGCAGACTACGCATAATTTGCTTACAAAATTGTCAGTGAGTTAATCATCATGGAAAATTTGGCAGAGATCCGCAGCTTTTCAATTCGTCTGTAATGTGTTTGTTGCTATTGGCAGGCGCTGATCTCTGTTCCTCTTGGTGACAACAAAGACTGCACACAAATGCAGAAATGACATCTCAGATGGGTATTTTCCCCTTTAATCTATGGAAGAAGTTAACGTATGAAGCAGGACTCCAGCATGGGGAGATATTCAGACTGAATGAAGCTGGGACAGGCTGTTAATGCACCTCTGAGACAATGAAACACTATCCAGGAAGTTTAGCTGGAGCAACCAATTAACATGTTTAAAGGCTTATTAGAAGCCCAAACTCTGCACAGCTTAGTAATAGTAAAACTGAGTTTTTTTACCACTTAGCTTTTAAAATAAAATCTCATGACCACAAAAGCTCCCTTAAGTAAATAAAAAAGTTTCCATCTGTGTGATACTGAACTTCAAACCCCATTAGTTTTACATGGTGTGTAATACACAAGTGGCTTGTTCTTTCCTGCACCTGACTGCTTATCCACAGCTCATATTCTCAAAGGGAATTTGTGGGATTTAATATTCAAATACTCAGAAGCTAATTATTTTTCTTAGTTTTTTCCGTAGCTAAAAGCATCATTTTAACTCACTCCAGATCAGACGTAAACAAGAGCTTGGCCGTTCCTGCAGGGGAGGTGCAATTTTCAGGACGAGCTGCAGCTGCACCATGGCCGCTCACTTTACAGCTGGCCAAGGATTAACTACAGACAGTCTGGAGCCAGAAAATACAAAAAGTTGGCACAGACAACTGGAGAATTGGCAGCAGATATTGGCTGAACATTAGAATCAGTCTTTGCTCAAAGTATTTCCATTTTTATCTCTGCTTGAAGTCATCTAACAAGCCTTTTACTGTCAATTAAAAAAAAGAAAAAATAATGTATGTTCAATATTTGTTATTATTAAAGGGGGACATTGTGTGTTTTCCAGGTAGATGGAGGATTTTTATAGCAAGTAGACATGTTACCTTAAAATGCTATCAAAAATAACTTAAAAGAAATTTGACACCTTGAATTGGCTTCTGTCTCTTTAAGAAACTTTTACTCTTTCTAATGCTCCTCCTTCATGTTATCACAGTAATTCTCCTCCATTATACTGTTTTAAAACAGTTAAAAACCGCCTATTTAACTCATCTATGAGTTAAATAGGCGGCGCATTGTATGAGCAAGCATTTAGGCATCCCCAAATGGTTGCCATGGAGATCCAAAGAGTTCAGACATGGATTGAAGAATCAAAGCAATCAAAGCAACATATCATGTTTGCAATGTAACATGATATGAAGCTCATAATAGTCGTTTCACATAACACCCCCCCTTTAAATGGCATTTCAAATGCGAAAGCTGAAAATGTTTTAGTTTTTAAAGCAATGATTTGCTCTGGATTTTATGTCAGCAGGGAACCTTTAAAAAGTTTGGAAAAGGGCAAAAAGTGTCTTGTAAAGGTTTAGGAAACTAAAAATACCTGATTAGGTTTACTGTGAAAAGGTCAGCATCATGAATCCTGCAGAAGTAAAGATAGAAATCAGTTTATACCTCAAAAAAAACCAAAAAAAAAAACAGTGTGAACACAGAATCAGCAGATTTACAAAGACAGAGTGGATGATGCTACAAACAGAACCACACAGAGAACCTGACAACCGAACTGTTCTGGTGTGACAATCAGTGCATTGATGGTGGAAAACCTTTATTAGAAATTCATAATAAACAATTCATTACTGCATCCATTAATGCATAGCTAACATTTTACAGACATTTTATACACGAGATCCAGAGTCATTACAGTAATGATGTGTTCCTCTTGAACTTTTTCACATTTTGTTAACATAAAAGCGTAAAGCTTTTATATTTTCTAGATATTTTATCTGATAGACTAAAATAAAGCAATTGGACGAGACATTTTGTAAAAGCACCTTTCACTGGGATGTCTTTCCTGGCTTCACACATCCAGAAAACGAACATTTTCCCAATTTTTCTTTGCAAAACAACTCAAGTTTGATAAGATCGGGTGAAATGTGTCTGTGAAAATCCATTTTTATTTTTAAAACAGCACCCCTGTTCAAAACAGGGGTGCTGTGGTGGCGCAGGGGCAAAGCACGACCCACATACGGAGGCCTTAGTCCTCATGGTGGTAGTCGCAGGTTCGATTTCCGGCCTGGTGACATTTGCTGCATGTCTTCCCCCTCTCTAATTACCCTCTTTCCTGTCAAACTACTTTCAAATAAAGGCCACTAGAGCCAACAAAATCTTAAAAAAAAAAAATGTTCAAAACAATTTTATGGTGCCATATTTTCAGGATATTCAGACACACACAGTTCCAGAAAACGACCTGTGGCAGCCTAAATTACATCTGATCAAGCACATTAAACTAGATTAGTCCTTCTGCCGGCACTCTGAGCCAGCTGTTGTCCAAAGGTGACTTCCTTCATGCAAATTCACACAACACACAGGTGCACAGAGAATGTGCATGAACATTTTCTGAAAAGGTCACAAATTCCTGTTTATTCTTCCCTTTGATAATGTTTTCGTCCTTCCGGCATGCATAATTTAATTCACTGCCCACTTCATAGAATAAAAAGTGCAGCATTTCTTTGTGCAGCTATAAAATATTTGGCCTCTTTTTGTCAGTGTTGCTCCAGCTGGCATCAAATGCTCGTGCCGAACCCTCCAAGCAAACAGTGAACGTGCTTCAAGTAGAAAAGTAAAAAAAAGTGAAAATCTGTCATTTTTCAGCCAAATCAATCCCTGCATTGGATTTTACACATCAGCTGACAATACTCAATAGCTTTAAGCTCTTGAAACATGTCATAAAGCATGAACTCTGCCTGCTGATAATGAAGCAGGTGACTGCTGGATGGCTCCAGAACGGTCTCAAATGCACACTTTAATGAGTGTGTGTGTGTGCTGCGTGTCATCCATGTGTGGCTCCTTCACAAGGCTCCTGTCAGGTCTGTAATTGACAGTCTAAGTGGGGCAGCAGAGAGGCCAGGCCCTGTTAATTTATTTTCTCAGACTCTCTATCCATATTTATGAGCTCCTGCTGTTTTGTCTATCACCGCCGATCAAACTTTGCGACGTAATTGTAGTCGCCAAAGCAAGAGAACCGCGAGCAGAGCGGTCACTTTTCCTGAAACGTCGACATTAGTGACGATTATTTTATGAATTCTTCCCCCCAGACCAGAAGGGCGAGGCAGAAAGGAGTGAGAGGGCTCAGGAAAGATGCCGTTGGTGAGCATGATTAGAATAAGCTGCCAGAATCGGGTCATTATGCCAGCAGCCTCTGATCTGGCTCAAACTAATTGCTGTGGCTCCTGTGGGTGTGGGTTCCATCTCCTGTTAGTCCTAATAGCCGTGTCCATCATGGTGTGGCACAAACTCATTAATCATAAACCATCATTAGTGCAGTGATAGTCTACATACAACAAACCTTAGCTTCAAAAACGTATAATCACCTGCCTTGTTAAGACCAACACCATCCTGAGGTTACAAGTGTTCAGAATCATTATAGATTATTTAACAGTAAAAATCAAAATTGCCTTCATGTGTCCATACAGAAAACAAGAAATGCACAATCTAGTCTAAATTAAATGAAGAAAAATGAATAAAATTATTTCTCACCCAACTGAAAGTGAAGGAAAATTAGAATATTTATGTTTATTAAGATCTCCATTAGCATCAGCGGCATCAGCTGTTCCTCCTGGGGTCAGTTTGCATACAAAGGACACAATCATGTTACTGATGAAGTATTAAAATAATGCCATTCTATTTCCCATTACTTTTAAAGAAAGACAGGCTTAAGTTTAAGATAGAGAAATACAAAAACACGCTCAGACGTCTGTTAGTGAATTATTGTCTTTGCATGTTTTCAGTTGTTTCTATAGTCTGTAAGCAGAATGAGGCTGTTCAGAAACAAAACGTCTGCATTCTAAAATACACTATATGAACTGATCAATTCTGAAAATATATCAGCTGATGTTTATCTATAGTGTTGTGTTAGAGGACTGTTTCATGGAGTCCAAAGATTTTACAGCCCAGAAACACCAGAGAACGACCCACAGGTACGGTGGACCCGCAAATACTTAAATCCACAAATACTTCAGGATTCCTGTAAAAATTATTATTAGTGCCAACTTTTAACAGAGCAGAAACCAAATACGCCTCATTTGTCCAGCCAACTAGGATGACTTTTTCTGCAAGTAATGTGGAGTTTGTTCCACAGAAGAATCTGCGACTAAACAAGGGTCTGCTCAACTTTCTGTTTTTTGGTTGTGAATCGTAATCAGGATGTTTCATGTTTTGCCCGGGTGGGCAGACTGGACAGCGGAGTCCATCACATTTTGATTTTACTCAGCCTTTCAGAGAGCAACGCAAGGACAATATTTACTGCAGCTAAGTGATTTCCCAGGTAGAAATAACCCGACAGACTCGTGTGTAAAGTTCAACTGCTCTGCCTTTGAACACAATTGCACACGATGTGTTGCTGTTTGCCTCCACTCACCCCCCCTTTAATGAATTTAATTTGTTTACAAGTCAACCTGGAGGAGATATTTGCTGGTGGGACCGCGGTGTGTGCGGTGTGTGCGGTGTTTGTGGTGTTTGTGGTGTTAGACGCTGACTTACCTGGATCATCTGGGCTAGAAGAGTAATTATGTGCTATTTTGATCCCACAAACATACACTCATTTCCATTCATTAAGACTTGTTAGGCTTTCATCAAAACAACATGGCAGCCTGATGTAAGCATGCATAATGGAGATTACTGTAAGTGGCCCTGTGCCAGTCGGCTCCGGTTTCTGCTTCTGCTGACTTCAGGAAAACTTTGTGGGATTAAGTTATGCCTTCCAGATTCTCCTTGGATCAATCACATCTTGTGGGAAAAAGCCTCGTTATTAAAATAAGGGAGGATTTGTGATAGCTTCAGCAATTCAGCAAACAATCCTTAAAAAAAGCAGCACTTAATAAGCTCCGGATGAATAATTTAAATTGTTCATTTACTTGTGCTAAAAGCTTTAATTTGCATGTTGTTTCATATTTTCTTTCCTCTATCTTTCTAATTCTCTGACTGAGTGAAGTTACTAATGGCTGCATTGTGACTTATAAACTACAAATGAATTCTCGTCAGTCTAAAAGAAAACTCATTCTAATAGAGTCTCCCAGCATGCACTGATGATTATAGAAACCCTCCCAGTAAAATTGCCTTTGTAATTGTCTCACTGCTCATACTAAGTCAGCTACTCCTCTAATAAACCACGCTGAGCTGAAACAGAAGGCATTAGATTACCTTGCAGAAAACAATAGCTTTGTTTTGTACAGGGATGTCCTGGTCCAGACGTTCTGCTGCCAGTACCGATCCGAGTCGTTTAAGATCAGGCATTTTCTGTTACTGAGTCCTAATCTGATACATCATTACATCATTGCAATGGACATGGTTGAAAAGTCTAAGGTTTAAAGTAAATAGCACAATTAATTTCAATTAGGTGTGCAAACATATGAGAAAGTTTTAACTTCAACCACGTTCTGGACGCAGCAGAATCAGTTATTCTTCATATTTTGACCAAACCAGAGTTTCTGCAGAATCAGTGATTAGAGAGTTTGCTGAACTCAGACTTCAACTGCTGTGCAACGTGTTGGTTGCTGTGGTGGAAAGTCACACTGGACTCTAGAGCAGTGAAGATGTTTCTCTGTTTTGAAATGCAGCGGTGAGTCTGGCTCAAGTTGAGTTCAGCCCTTTGGATCCAGTGAATTTAAGTCTTAATGTTTCAGCTTATCAAGACATTCTGGACAAACGTGATCCAACTTTGTGTGGAGAGTTCAGGGAGGCTGCAGCGGTTTCTACAGTTTGTCTTTTTCTTTTAATGTCAGTGTAAACGGGTGAAAAATACTTTGAATGTTTAGCTGTTACTGTTTTATATTTCATGTTTAATCATGTCTGCAGACATGTTAAGAAATGCAACACAAGTTCAAATATGAGAATATAAACAGGGATTTATTAACACCAAATCCTTTCATGTCTTTGAAATATGTCATTTTCATTGTGTTTCAGTTCAGAATAGTGCATGCACATTGGGAACAAGTATGTGGAAATCTGTGATCTGTTGTGTCAGCAAAGGATTCTTTGGTTTTGCCTAAGATGACTGTCTTATTTTTTAAAATTTAAGGAACAACTTTGCAGGAACAGAATTTGACTGCTTCATGCAAACCGACTGAAACCAAAGGTAGACGGCAGCGGCGTGTTATCCAAACGAAGGGAGAGGAAAGTAAAGGAAAATACCGATAAGGTTTTTGCAAGCTGTGATTGTTAAAAATCAGATCCACAAACTCTGTATCAAACGGTGCTGAAATAAATAATTGTTTTCAGTGAATCTGATACTGATTATTTAAAAATGCCTTGATAAGGATCTTCCAATGCAATCCCAGGTATGGACTGGGACATCCCTAGTTTTACAGGTGGTTGCGTTTTTATTTGCAATTTGCCATCTTGCTTAAGGCTGCACTGGTCATAAAATGTGTTAATTTAAAATATGTTTCACGAATCATAGACTTTTATGTTTTATAAAATGTGCAGATCTGAAGTTGTGAAGCTTTTAATGAATGTAAAAGTAACATGTTTGAAAAAACATGGGACATGAAGTGCAGACTTTTCTGCTCTTCTTGGAAATGGTTTTCCTAGTATTTCAGAAAAATTTAAGCAAAGAAAGAACTAAACATGAACGTATTTAAAAAAAAAAGCACACAATTTGCAAAATCAAAACAAAAAACAGTAAAATATTTCAGAATTAGACCAAAAACAACCCAAAAAAAGTGAAACTAAAGGTTTGAGCCAAAAACACTCAAACGTGTCTGTGTCCGGCTCACACTGTACGCCCTGTCCCCTTCAAAAAGAAAATTAAATACGCCGCATTACCAAATTATCTGCTGCATAATGAAGTCTTAAGATTTTTATCAACTACTTCAGTAAAAGAGGGGATGAGATGGAGATTGAGGGATGATATAAAGGAATTAATTAAGGAGAGGAAGCAGCTTCCGACTCCTGGAATGTGTCCCAGGTGGAAACGTGTCATTGAACTGACTCCTCTGCGAACAGAGGTTGAGCCTGCATGCCTTGATTAATCAATGCGCCGTGTTTTCTCCCCACTTGAACCCAAGGCCGAGCCATATTTCACAGGAGCAAACCGTGCAGGGTACTGACACGGGTCTGACCATAAAACCGAAGGTAATTAGGAGCCACTGGAAGACGCCCAGTAAAAGCCGGCAGGTCAGATGGATTCAGTGTACCCTCTGGAAGCTGAACACAGACTAAAAGGCTCCTAGAAAGAACAAGCTGAACCGCTTGGAGATATCAGGAATTTACGGCGTTGGACGTGTGCAGAATTTGACAAATATTACTTTCATGTCGCTGCAGTAATTGGATTTCCTATAAGATAATCTACACAAATTGACAGAGGAATTGAGCGAGCCGCACACTGATGGTAAATCTTCCCGGCACCACGTTGGCAGCCGGTTGTCTTCACCGTGTCACTGTGGAGTGAATCCATCACCTCAGGCCCGGTGACACGGCTGTCTGCTCAGATGAGAGTCTTCCCTGTTTTTTTGTCTTCTGTCTCCAGATAGGCTTTTTATGAGCACAGCATTCAACAGTGTGCAGAGCAATGATGAGCAAGGAGAAAAAAGGCAGTAAAAAATCTGTAGTTGCCACAAAATGAAGCATGAGTTGCAAGAGAGAAGAAGAGAAGCCAAGAAAGGAAGAGGCTTATTAGTTTAGTCATTTTGGCTAAGTGCCTCGGCTGCAGTCCACCGCTGGTTAGAGGTCCCTTCTTTATTATACTACTGTTATGAAATCTGCCAAAGAGCATCTCTTCTGGCTCTGTGCTTAATGTAGCTCGAACAGCAAATGGCCAGGCATTTATTCTCCTGAGCTCTGCTCATTACCGACAGAGACAGAGGCAGATAGAGACGGAGCTTTCATTTCAACTCTTCGGATGTTTATATGCAGAGTGTGGGAGGGAAGACGGAAGAGCTGCAGATATGCACTGTAAGCATTTCAGGCCACTGTTATTAAAGCTTTATTTAGATGCATGTATATAGCAGCCCAGGCTCTGTTGCGTGGGACCGGCTTGAAATATTAATGTTTGGTGATTTGATCAACTCCAGATTTGGAGCATTTTGAGCAAGTGAACATCAGAGGAATATAGAAATGAGGAGTTTTAGGACAGACTGATCAAATAATGGCTTGTCTCGTTACAAATCACAGCCGTGACATCATTATGCACGTTGATTCACTGCAAAAACATTAATGTTACCAAGTATCTTTTGTCTAGATTCTATTGCAAATATGTTAAGACACTTGAAATAAGCCAAAAATTAATTCACAAGTGACCTTTCAGCAAGATGTAGGAGCTTGCAGATTTTGTGCTTTTGCAGTGTTACAACTTCAGTTCACTCTTCTCCAGCCACAGAATTACTGGCTTCTATTTACTGTAAATCTTCTTTTATAAATGCAGATAAAAAAATGATCAAAATTGAATTCAACCCAGAAATTCCTGCTTTTCCGTGCAAAGATCTCCACCGGTATCGGTTCTCCTTCAACGTATTCTGAACAAACAGACTGAAGTCAGACAGGAATGGAGGTTTTAATGAAAATGGAGGGGAAATGAAACACTGCTTGCCCATGCAAATCGCTGTAATAACCATTTCTACATTAAAGCCTCTGTAATAACTTATATGTTGGCTTATTAAGAGTGAGAGAAGAAAATAAATGCCTATCTGTAGCACTGCTGAATTAATTTCTCATTTTGGTTGTGCATCATCATTTTTTGGGTCTCATTTCCAAAAGGCAGGGGATTACACACTAATTACATATCGCATGGTGGGGAACGTCTCCGCCGCTGATGAATAAAAGTCCAGCTGCTCACAGGGAACAGTTCCTGTTTCACTCAGGGTGAAAACTCTCTCTAATACTAAATCACGTTGGTTTCACAGTAGAGAGAATAATGGCTTTGAGTAACACCTCTTCGGCTTGTTTGTTTGCCTCCATCGTCTGAAGCGATCGTCTCTCTGATTGGTCTGTAAGGAAAAAATAATGAATACCAAACGTATTTTCACCCTGAAATACAGAATATCATCACTTCATCATTCATTTTAATTATAATTTGCCCAAATTTTCTCCCTGGGTTCATTAAAATGTTTCTCCATGAGGTCTCCACTTCTAACGTGTTTGGAGATTTTTTTATCTGCCCCTTTCTGCTCATATTTAAAATACAACTCTATAAAAATAAAATCCTCCATCGCGTCCTTCTGCTGATTAAATTGCCTTCTTTTAGAAGCGATTCCTGACGTGTGCACGCATGCATGTGTGTGCGCCCGGGAGGTAGGCAGGCAGCGGATAGCCTGCGGCTGCGCTCCTCGCTATGTATCAGATCCGGGCGTAATGAAGCCGAAAGCCTGGCAGTAGCCGGGCGCATCTGCACGTCCAGAGAGTGATGGGCGTCTCGTTCTGCTGCGGCTCCCGGGGGAAGCGCACACATCTGAGGACCCTGCCTGTTGTTTGCTGGGCGCCCGCAGCACCCACGCTGTAGAAGGTCAGGCTGCCAATGCCATCTGGAAGGGCTGCCTGTCTGCGCCATCAGCTGCATGTGCTGTCCAGGATGGATGATGTAACACGCTGTCATCGTACGTTACACCTGCAGCTTTCTTTTTCTCTCTTTTGGTTTGATACATTTTCCTCCAAATGTCATCCGCTTTTGTAGTCAGTGTTAGATTTCAGATTGAAGGTGACCTGTGGTGCTTCCTTAAACAGGTCTACGGGATATATAAACCACGTTCATTACATTTTTTGCACAAAATCATTCTTCTATAATAAGATTTCAGTTTGCTCATTTATTTTCATCTGGTTTAGGATGTCTTGTCACCTGAAATCCCTGTGAGCTGCTGGTGGCCACGCCCCCCAACTCAGAAATGGCTGCAATCAGTTGTGAAAGTATACAACCATACATCTTTGAAAAGCAGAAGTGGAGCCTCCAGCACAACCAGCAAAAAAACAAAAAAAAAAACACTTGTGTTTTCCAGCAGCCATTGTACAGCACACACAGCAGTAAAACCAGATGACCAACAGGCTGAAGCTCCTCTTGGGTTGCTAGGTGACAAGCTGGGCTTGGCTGGGGTTGCTAGGTAACAAAGCAATGCCTTTTGAATGTGTCTTAACAAATGGGCTTATTTCACCCACCAAGTGAAATCTGTAAATCACTGAACACTGAAACACAATTTTAAAATGTTGCCATCTGAACCAGACATTACTGAAGGTCAGAGTTCATAATTCCACAAAAATCTTGATGGAAAATATCTGAACGTCTGAGTTCTGCTGAAGCATAACAGCCCAAAGCAGACAATCAAGTCCGCCTCAACGTGGTTAAACAAGCAAACAAAAAAGAATGAAAGAAAGCTGTTGGAGTGACCTAATCAAAGTTTTAAATTGGACTGAGAGGCTTTAGCAAAACTACAAACAGAGAAGACTATTTACCACAAATACTTCATAGCAGTTGTTTCCATCAAGGTTTGAAAAAAATACTAATTAGTTATTATGCGATTACTTATTTTATTTCTTTATTTTACGAAGGGCCAGTTGGAATAAACTTTTTCACCTTTCTGCATGTTTTATGTGCCTCCAAACGTTCCTCCGTTATGTAAATTGTGTTTTAGTTTCCTTCCAGGACCCCGGCGTCTACTTCATGCATCACAGATTAAATATTTTAATTAGACAGAATCCACATCAAAGCGGTCCGACTCTTGCCTGAAAGGGTTCAAGCGAAGATAAATGAGGAGTGAGAGCAGAGAGCAGAGGAGAATTGTCAAAATGTGATTAATATGAAGAATTGTATTTGACTAATTGTGTTTAAAAATCTGTCCAATCTATCAAAAGGCCGACAACAATCTGTCTTAGTTTGAAACATCATCAGGAATTCTGTTTGACACTCATCACTTTGAGTTTGAAACGTAATATTTAACGGCGTGGCCTGAAGCGCAGCGGCCCCCAGCATCACACCGCTGAAAACGTCCCTGAGTTTATTCAGCTTTTTATAGAAATAAGACATTTTCAGCAACAAATTAAATTCTATACCGTCAATAGAAAACAATTTAGTGACCAGCAGAGATCCGCATCACGCTTTAGAGGAAACCCAGCGATTTTTGGCGCCGTATCAGGTGTGTAATTACGCATGTGTGTGTTATTGTGAGAGTGTGGCTGGGGGTGTTAGAGGTTGGCTATTAGAGAAGAGGGGGGCAGGGGGGGCGATCAAGGCGCTTCGCTAGAGTCGGGTCATCCTGTTGCCTGGTAACAAGCTTCAGATTGACAAAGGAAGAGCAATTTAGGGCTACTTTCTCCAGAAATCAATACACCAGCCCGATGTGATGATGTGAGATTAGCCAAGGGAGAGAAGCCAACATATTTGGCAGAGGTTACTTCATAACCCAGAGAAGAAGGTGAATATAAAGATAGAGCGGTCGGCGCGCCTCGCTTCTGAAATCTCGCTAAAATGAGGCTTCTCTAGGTCTCGCCTCCCTCAGGTAATGATGACTTTAGCAAAGTGAAAACTCATGCAGGGGGAAGAATCCGATTTTAGCTGGGTTGTTTAATACCATCTGTCAGAGCGCCGTTAATGTTGCCCTGGGCGAGGGGACCCCGGGCAAGGCTGCGATATTAGAAAAAGTTCAAAAATGCAGTAAGATACAAATGTTAGCTGAAGGAAAACTTTAGGCCAGCTGTAGACACAAAAACTCCTTATGCATAAAACATGTCCAGCAGCAGCGGATGAAAGTCAAAGATTCAAAGTCAGCAAAGTTTGAAAACGTTATTCTGAAGATTTAATTCATGTCACAGTGGACGACTGCAGAGGGAGAGGGGTTTGTCTCCATTCAACACATCTCTGTAGATGTGTTTTTATTTCTTTTGAGTACTAAATGTAAGACTGACTCCTCCATGGACAGCAGCTTGTGTGACAGTGAATCCTGCAGTGACGTCCACAAAGAGGGCGCAGTGGGGCCCGGGGCCCCCACAGGGAACCAGGCGTACGTTTCTTCAGTCAGACAGAAAAGCAAAACACAGTCAATACATCAGTTAACACATTTATGAAGTGAAAATAAAAAGTGTTTATTTATTAAACAAAATATATTAATATAAAAAATATTTTTATGTTTGTATAAATATATGTAAATTCTACTTTATATATATCTTTTTATTTATTCTAATAGAAAATATTTAAATATTTTAAAATGTATATTTATAAAAAATAAATATAAGTGATATAAATATTAATTTCATATAATACCCTGGATTCTGGATTCTTGTAGCCATATGACAAATATCATTTAATGAATTTTCTGAGTGCATCTCATTATAAATACATTTCAGCTCTGCTCTTCTTTAATCTCAGATTAGCTCAACCTGGACTCATGGTTACGCTCCAGATGTTTGGCTACAATTGATAATTGTGAGAACAGTATGCTGCCTCTCAGGAAATGTCAGTTTGATAAGCAGAACCCGACCTGCAGAGGAAACCCAATTCCAGGGAAACTTATCATTCCTAAAATGTCTTTGTGTAAAACGAAGATAATGACTGATGTCTGTGCATGAAATTAAAGAAATCCTTAGTCTTGGCTGGATTAGAAAATGTAAATAATCAAACCATTTGTGATGAGTCTTTGACATGAACTGTATTTATTTATGTTTTAGTGCTTTACTCTGAGCTCTTTGTAGACGTGTTTGTTATTAATGCTGATTTCCACTGAAAATGTTTGTCGCTCTGATTTCGTCCTTCCTGCTTACAATCTGTTGTTTAATGCTGAATCAGCAGGGCACAAAATCATTTCACCAAAAATATGTAGACATGGTTGTTAAGCCTCTTTAAGATGTTTCTTTTACAGATCAAACAGTATAAACGCGGTTATAAAATGAACATAGTTCATAAGCTTTTAGAATAATAGCCACTTTAAAATATAAACCGTTTGGAAATAATGATTTATTTAAGATGTAACACGTGAGAGTTCATATTAAGATCTTATTTTTGTAAAAAAAAAAAAAAAAAAAAATGTAATCAGCAAACTAAACAAAATAAAAATGTCCTGGAGATTTAACCTTTTGACCGTCTAATAAACAGCGTTCACTATAAACAGACCTCCATAAAATCCCTTTGGAAGCTGCAGAGCCTTCAGCCCTTTAGAGATTATTCACATTACGAGCTGCAATCTGCTTTATTGGTATTTATTATATAAATCAACATTAGGTTGTGTGATTAGAAAGGTTGTGTTTTCTTTCATTTTCTCCAAAATGAAAGAAAACAAAGAAAAGAACTGAACTGTGTGGCAGGAATTTGCAGCAGCCAAGTTTCCTCTGTTGGAGAACATTAGAAAACAACCAGCAGGTCAGAGGAAACGGGTTAGTCCCGCTGGCAGATTATGTCACTTATGAATAGTACTTTTTTATTATCAATATTAAGGAATTATTGACTTAAAACAAACTACTATATCCTATAAGTTTCTCTTTAATTTATTTGATCTTATTTCAAGCGTACTAAGATATTTCCACTAGAAACTAGACAAAAATACTTGGTAAGATTTTGTGTTTTTGCAGTGTAGTCGGATATAAATGGCAGTTTTGCTTCTTCAAAGAGGCGTGGTTTCAAATATCAGCGCTTCTATGCTGTTATTCATGCTGTATTGTGTTTATTAAGGTTTATTTTCTAAACTGCATACGGTAAATCACTCACTGGGCTTTAATAATTGAGTTTTATCTGCCAGCAGAAAGCATGAACCAGTCTGTAATAGTAGAACTGGTTCTGTTGCTAAAATTCAAATACATTTGTGAAACATAAGAACTGATATCCCGAAAAGTGACAGATGACATTCTGACGTCCATCTGAGTAACTCGGTGTGTAGTGGCAGCTTTAAGGAGATAAAACTAAACGGACTCTGTTACAAGAGGGGGGGACGAGATAAGCAGGTAGAGGAGGAGAATAAAACACAAACGGTGGATTCTCAGGTCTAATCTGGACGAGAAACTTTCACACAGGCTTTTCTTCCTCCACGTTTCAGCGTAACCAGACCCTCTAAAGCCAGACACTGAGAGCTCTTGATAGGCAGGAATGTGGATCCCGAGAACCCCAGGAGGAGGTTGGAGGGAGGGGGCAGGAATGCAGCAGCTCCAGAGCCAGTGGGAACCGAGCAGCCGGAGAGGATCACCGTGACCTGCGCCGACACCTCTGTCTGAGGCCAGGGGAGGGCAGGGAGGACCGGGTGGTGGTCCTGTTCACCTCTGACAGCAGGAGGCAGAGTGTGACTGCCCAGAGCCCAGAGAGCCAGGAGCCGCTGCAGCCTGCCTCCGTTTACGCCCACAACTGGTAAACATAATGCTGAATATGTCACCATAAACCAGGTGACATCCTCAACATTATTTTAACAGGATTTCTCAGGTGGAGAATACAAATAATTTTGATTGCACTGGAATGTGCAGCTGAGAGACAAACGTAAGACGCCCAACGGCGACCAGTGTGTTTGGACATATGGCTGTTAATATAAATGTAATATCAGTGCTTTGTATTTAATTGTGTTTTAAAGGGGCAGTGTTATGTGTTTTCTACTCATAAAAGTAAATATGTTATCTTCATTTGTTGTAAGAATGGTATATATATCAAATGTGACTTGAAATTGGGCTTCTGTCTCTTTAAAAACTCCGGGTCTTTCTGAAGCCTTCAGGAGGTCATCCCAACATGGCTCCTCTGTTGACCCTTTAATGTTTTTACCATCGTAACACTGAGGAGTGGCTCCTATAATGAGCTCAGCTGGTGAACAGTTCCACCAGGTTACTGCTAATTACTGCTGGCTAGTCTGAAGGAGCTGAGTGGTGGAGAGGTCCTCTGGAATATGAAAACTCAGAGGAGGAGCTGCGTCTGTGTTAGCTAGGTCCAACAAAGCGTTTTACACAGCTGAGTAGTTGCCATGGAGATTAAAGGATTTCTCAAACATGCATTAAAGCAGAGGTTCCCAAACTGTGGGGCGCGCCCCCTAGGGGGTCACAATGCCGTTGCAGGAGGGGGGCAGGAAGTGGTATGGATGAATGAAGAAAACCAACAATGAACGCTGCGTGCGCTGGGGGGGTTGTTTGAATATAACAGGGGGTCTCTAAGAATCTCTCAGCATTTTAAATTAGTTAAAATTATTGGACCAGTCTTATCAAACATTTTTATCTTTCACTTTGATCTGAAGATGTAGGAGAAAAACAAACCCAAGTCAAATGAATCTGACTTCATAGGATTTCCTAGCTGTATATTAATGAGGTCATCAGTCTTTCTCCTTCCACCTGTCTGTCATTTTCCACACTAACATTTGCCATCAGTTATGGTATGAATCATTAGCATGCCTGGACTGGCCCCTCTGGACTCATTTCACAGGCCGGAGCTGCTCCTGCAGACGGAGGGTCAATGGAGAGATGAAGCCGGCTGACTATTAGCTGCTCAGGTTGTGTTTGGGTCACACAGGGTCTCTGCTGTTAAGTAAAGTTCTGTAGAGAGGAGGGAGGAGAGAGAAACGTTCTGGTGATAAAATAATTTGAGCTTTGAGTAAAAGAACAGCTGAGAGAGCAGACAGTGACGGTAAACGCTCCAAAAACAAAAATCTTATTTTTAAACAGCTTCCACTGCATCAACATGTCTTCCACACGTGAAATAAACGTTTTATTTTTATAGTTCTCTGGCTGTTAAACAAGCCCTCATCATCACCCCTCCTCCACCATGCTTCTATGCATTTCTGCCTTGGAGTCATTTGTTTGAAAGATGTCACACCTGAAGTCATTTGGTTCAGTCATGCAAAGAAGAAAGAAAACATTTACTCCTTCATCACGCATATTATATCCACATTTTCTTTTAATGGAACAGAAAAACACAACGTTATTAAACTACGACCCATTTAATGCAGTTAAGATCAAATCAAACACTGAAATATTCTGGCATAGGAGCGCTGAACCACTGATTGAACCCAGACACAAATATCACTCCAAAAATAACAGAACCTCATGCAGTAGAGACTTACCTCAACTCGGCATGCCGTGTGCTTGAAGCTGAAAGTAAAACTCAACAATTAATGACTTACTTGTTAGTTATGATTTAGAATTTTCTTTTAATATGAAAAACATAAATCAGGATATTGATGTCAAGGAAAAAGTAACATACCTGAGTGTGACAGAGAAGAACATTGTGAATTCCATCCCTTTTATCGCTGAACATTTAGGATTCAGGAAGGGATCATATCATAAGCGACAAACATAGTTTAAAAAGTCAGTAAGATAGGAAACGACATGACCAAAGCTTCAGCTGGAATGATTGACAACATGAACACATTTATGTACTAGAAGAAAATCACATTAAACCACATTACATGTCATTGTGATGCATTCATAAGAGATCGCAGAAAAAGACACCCGACCTGATCAGCTGTTCTAATGATTGCATACATAACAATAAACATTAAAACAAACTAAACAATCTTCATAATGGTTTAGGGAAGTGTACCTGCAAGAAAGCCATTATACACCAACCCATAAACATTATTACATAAAGGCTCCTCTACAGCATCATGTCCCCTCAGAGAAACACCAGAACAGCAGAGGAGGCTGCTCTGAAATGAAATATGTTTCATTTTATATTCTTTAGATGTTTTTGCCTCAGACTTTAAGTAAGCCACCTGTGGTGCTACTTCAAATGTGAGACACATATATGGGAGATAAAAATGCATAGCAGGGATGTAGCAGTAAGTTAGAGCGGGTCTTGTAAGACAGAGGAGAGCACAATTTAGAAATGACATAACAAGCATAGAGAGACATAAAGGCATGCCACCATAGTGAGATCCTCCTAACATACTGAAAGGAAATGGAATCATTCACAAGTTTCTGTCTATTAATGATTCTTTCTTACATCTGAAACCAAAAAAAAAAGTCCACTGAAGAACCGGGTGGCTCATTGTTGGCTGGCAGTTTCTGCGACTCAAATATCTGTTAACAGACTGTTTCCTGGCAGAGTTACATCAGCTCTGGCACCAGACAGACACACAGAGGGAGACATTAGTCAGCACTATCGTCTCTCCAGCTACAGACACTGCTGTGCGTCCTGCTGGGAGTTTACACATCAGCTCAGAAGTCAGAGTTAATGTTTATCCTGATGTAGGTCACTTGCAAAGTTGTGCTCACTGCAAAAAATGTCAAATCTTATCAAGTATGTTTGGTCTAGCTTCTAGTGCAAACATCTTAGTGCACTTTAAATAGGACAAAGTTATTTTACAAGTAACTTCTCAGGAAGACATAGTAGCTTGTTTTAAGTCCATAATCCCTTAATGGTGATTTTAAAAAGTGCCAGTTCTATTGGCAGATAATTTCACTTATTACAAAACATTTTCCCATGTTATAAGTGAATCAATCTGCCGGTGAAACTAGTACTTTTTAAACTTAATAATAGGGGATTATTGACTTGAAACAAAGTCAATAATCTTGCTGAAAAGTTACTTGTTAGTTAGTTTTGTTTATTTCATATGTATATAGATATTTACACCAAATACTAGATCAAATATACTTGGTAAATTTATTTGTGTTTTTCAGTAAGAATGCTATATTTCTGTGTAGAAAGTGTATCACATTTTGCTCATTTGACTCTTGTCCAACATGCACCTGCCTCTGTAAATTCACATTTACAAATTCTACACATGCAAACACTTGAAATGTAACATGGCTGCTGCACAAAGCTAATCTTTGGCAGACGGGCTGGTTTCCTTGATAGAGGCCATCGTTCTGTGGCAAATTGCTAAATGCTAGCATTGAAGGCGAAGTGACAAGGAGAATGCAAGGAATGAATCCTCTGCTTGTAATCTGAGGCTGGATGTGTCACGCTCTGGAGTTTTATCACCAACGCAGCATGGGATGAATTCCTCCATTTTCTCTCCACAGGCCCATGACAGAGCTCTTCTTTCTAGCCGGCCCTGCAGGGGAGGCGCGAGGAGAGGGAACCCAGAGAGGAGAGTACAAAGGGGGAGGAACGAATAGAGTAGGAGCTGTTGATAAACTTGCAGAACAGTTTTCTGTTGGAAACAACCCAGCAGAATGATTGTGAGAGTGAGAAGGGAGAAAGAGCAGACTGAGAACATGATTAAAGGGTTTCCTTTTCCTAATCAGAAGCAGCTGAGTAAAAGGGCCGACAGCTCAGGAACAAGTGCTAGCAGATACTTAGACAGGGCCGTGCAAAAGTGTTTATACCGTATGAAGCTCTTCCTTTTTCAACCACAAACTAATTTACTTTACTGGGATCTTTTGTAACCGTAATGCACATTTATATTCATCCACCTGAGTCAATAACTAAAACCGCCTTTCACTGCAACTGACTGGGCCATTTTAACGCTTGGATATGTTTGGATCCTAATCATCCATTAGAACTCTGGATGTGTCTTTAGGGTTATTGTCTGCTGGTTAAACCTCCACACCAGTCTCAGTTCTCTTTCCTTTTACTGGTTTTCTGCCGGGCTTGTCTTCCCTACTGGAGGCTCCTTCCTGTCCAGCACGATGCAACCCAGCAAATACATCAAATCTTACCAAGTATTTTTGGTCTAGTTTCTAGTACAAATATCTTAGTGCACTAGAAATAAGACAAAACTAACTTAAAAGTAACTTTTCAGCAAGATTGTAGTTTAAGTGTATAATTCCTTAATATTGATTTTTAAAAAGTTCACTAGATGTTTTCCCATGTTAAGAGTGAAATAATTTAAAGGAACAACATTTTTTTACTCCAAACAAGCTCCTATATCTTGCTGTAGAGTTACTTGTAAGCTAGTTTTGTCCTATTTCAAGTGTATTAAAATACTTGCAATGGAAAATAGGAAAAAAAAAAAAACTACTGTGTCAGTTTCTGTATTTTTGCAGTATATTTCATAGTTTTCCTCTGACGTCTTCACAGATCGTCTGAATTCATATTGACATTAAAGGACACAGGTTAGCTGTTTGTTTCTACAGACAGATGGGAAAACTGAACTTTTTGACAAATTCTTATCATATTTTTCCTCATTTTTATATGTGAACAGTTTTGAAAAATCATGTATTATTTACCTGAATCTTCACCGTTGGTCTTTACCGACAATGTGACAAAACATGAAAAGTTGAAGAGGCAGGAAAAGTTTGATTCAACATGTAGCTCATTTCCACAGTTTTTCACTCAAACATTAAGTGGCTTGTCAGAGTTTTATTCAGTAAAATGAGTCATCAAAGCTGCTGCCATCGATCAAAGACATTTTGGTGCTCTGGTCATTCATAGAAACCATGACAGGGTCTAATAACTCAACTTCACAATGTAATTCTTAAATAATGACTTATCCTAATTATAATGGCTGAGGAGTGTTTTGCTTTTTTTTTCTATAGCAATTCTCTAATTAGCATATTTTCATTATCTTGGCAAATGAATAATTTAGAGAGTCTGCAGCAGACATGAGGTATTAGACTCTGACACAGTGATGGATTTCAAGTGTCACCATACCCAATTTGTGTTTCAGTCTCTCCCAGGATGACGTGAATAATTAGCTGAAGCGGAGACCTTCTTGGAGTCTTTGCATGGAGTCACCAATATCATGATAAAGTTTTGTCCCAACATCTTATTCACTCTGCTGCTTCATTGTATTTCCACAAGGTCGACTGTTTTCAATCAGAAACCACGACGATTTAGAAAACATATTCATTTTCTCATCTTAATGCACTGAATCTTTCTGATGACACATTTTCTGGGTTTATTTTTGATAAAAACAGTTTCTTTCCCTGTTGCTCCATATGTCCGACTTTCTCCTCTCTCTTCCTCTGGTCCAGCTCAGGACAGACCGTTAGAATAAGATGAAAATAAAATGATTTATGTTGTCGTCCCTCCCTCCCCACTTGTTCAAAGTAATGAGATTTCATACTTCAGCTGGCCTGACAGATGGATTGGAAATTAAAAACCTTAGATAAGTAATGCCTTTTTGATGTTGGACTGGGAATAACTCACAGGATCTGATTGATTACAAAAGTCTTGTGACAAAGTGCACATGCTGTATGCGACGGCATGCCCATACCACTGCATGTCACACATTAGTTAATGTGGCAGGGCCGTCTGTGAGAATTCACTTTGAGCAAATCCTTATTTTCATTCATTGCAGCGCATCAGAACATGATGGGGTCGATTTTTACTGGACCGATTGTTGTCAAGCCGGGAGCAGAGGCAATGCTTTATGCAGAAGTAGACATTTCACCTTCAAAATGACAGCAGTGCAACGGTATGTATTATGTTTCCTGTTACAGAGATGCATACAGTTGAAATGACCTCATTTACTGCTGTGCAAAAGCTTTAAACTGCAAAAATACAACAAGCAATTCACAGAGAATGTGCAGCGATGTTAGATGTAATGTTTGTAAAGCCATGTTGGAAGTTTGGTTGAAAGATTGAACCATTAGTGAGAGGAAACATTAGCACATTTCCAACAGTTACAGTTAGGAATGGTTTCACCAAATGCCCCCAGTTCTCTGTGAGTAGAGATTCATCTCATTTCAAATATCACAGCAGCAACTTAAGTCATTAAATGTTGTCCTATGTAAAACAGAAAGTCTGAGGTCATGACCCTTCAGAGCTGAAAGGTGTTTTGGTCTGAATGTGAGTGAGGTGTGTGTTCCTTTGCTCAGTGAAGGAGCTGGAAGTTTATCAAACTTCGTCTCTCTAAACCAGCTGTAAAAACAATGCTTTTGATTTTCTGCTTTCCTTACTTAGCACAAGACTCATAAAACTAACTTCATATAAGCGCATTAAAACACACCTGCTATCTTTCTTACTGCAAAAGCATTAATGTGGCAGTGGGGAGTTTTATAACCATTATTTTTTCTTTCTGTCCAGTAGCAATCAGAATCAAAAAGACACAACGGACCTGAACAGCTTTTTGCTTTTTCAGATACATTTATGTAGCAACATGTTTGTGCAACACTGCAGGTTTTCCAGGTATGTACCAGGACTGCACTCCAGTTATGCCATTACTGCTGCCATTTTCTCTAATTTAATTAATGTAATTTATTTTGCATTAAAGCTACACCTGGAGCTCTCTTTGTGCTTAGCTGTCTCGTACCACAAAGGGGCCGATCTTTTGCTTCCAATAACTTTTTGTTCTCTCTGTTTTTCGTTTTTATGGATAACACACTTGACCCTGTGATGTTGTACTAAATCGCGTCTCTTTCCTCAACATGTGTAGAGAAGTAGTTATTCCTGCTGATAATGATGTGCAGTCTCTCTTTCATTGCTTTATCAACACACCTGGCTCAACGCGTCTCTGTTTCTCTCCAACACAAAGACGAAACCTCTGCTCTCAATTTACAGACAGCTGCTCCCAGTGAACGCAGCTCCAGGTAGCGTTCTGTCAAAGGAAGTCTTTCTTTCCTTTTTTGCCAAAAGCTTGTTGCAACAGAAATGACTTAATGTAACAGACTTGGCTTCTTTATATGGGTATTTTTCATCCAGTCACATTTCATGACCATTTGAATTTGACATAATATTTGATAATAATGATTAAACTAGACTGTATGTTACTGAATCTGATCTGATTGGACTTTACTGCTACGAACAGGATTTATCTAACGATGTATTTCAATAAAACTGGAGAATAATTATCTTGTAAAGTGCCTTGTGATTAAATTTGCTCTCAGCTGGTGCTGTATAAATTTATTATATACTTGACTGCCTTTGTTTGAAGTTTGTCGTTCGATCAGAACCGTTTGCTACATTTAAACCTTCCAGTTTAAACAGACAAACTGCTGTTAGTTTTAACACTTCAGCAAATTCACCCACAAACAGAAACATCGACAGACGTGAGACCCGAGTTCATCACCGACTCACTTCCACAATGCCAGGAGGAAAAGCCTCGCTCCACTCAGCCCGGTCTTTCAGACCTCCATCCTGGTTGATTATTTCAGAAAACAAAAGGAAGGAGGTTTAATTTGTCCGTCTGCTGATTGTGCAGAAGATAGTTAAGAACAGACGGTAAGGAAGTGAAAACAGAGAACATTTTTTAAGTTGCATTGGTTGTTGGAAATTAAGGTGAGATATTTATTTTCCATTCATGCATTCCTTATCCCCCACACAAACCCTCACTGTTTACATTTTGAGTTTATCTTAAGAACTAAATATTGATCTGAATGCATCGGTCTGAGCAACGGACTTTATTTTTCTCATTTCTGCGTTTGACCTTTGCGTCTGCAGCTCTTGTTCTGCCCTGCGTTAGATGCTTTTCATTACATGGACACATGCAGCCAGTATTTGTGAACAGACAGCTGTCTGCTGCTCTGAAGGAGACAGAATGGAAATATTGAACCGGCTCATTCAGGAGCACGATGCCACCAACACGGCAGCCATTCATCAGAAAAGTGCCTGATGGACAGAGTCTTCACTCCACTTTCAATTTTTCATCACATATTTAGGACGTGAAAGTGATTGTCCTTGTGAGGCGAAGGTGCACCGTCATCTGTATGAAAAGTGTTTATAGTAATGCAGAATGTCACCTGCTGCTGAAAGACAGTTTTTAAGAATAGACGTCTTGGTGATTGGTAATGCCAGCGTGTTTTTAGGAGTCATATTGATTTGGGAGTAAAAATAAAGCTACTGTCTTGTTATCTGACTACAAGCAGAACTTTATTTTTGAAATAGTCATAAAAACAAAACGTAAAGCCGAGCAATGACATAACAAAAGAACATTACTGAAGTAATACCTCAGATGTACTTTAACTGCTTTACTCCAGGTCACCCCAAATGTCTCCGTTTTATGCTGCGTTTGACCTGTTATGTTTGTTTCTGAGGTACAGCAATAATGTTCCTGGGTCAGTTTGACCCATGGAGTGTTTAATCAAGCAATGAAACCAAAAAATTCCTCCAAAACATTTTTGTATCCAATACTAACCATTTCAATCAATATTTGTGCAATGATTTATCCCACCTGCATTAATTGGACAAGCTCTGTCTGTGTGTGTCTGTCTGTCTGGACCTCATTGGACATCAGCCAGCACTTTGTCTCTCTGTCTGGTTAAACTTTGAGTCGGTAGCTCGAGCAGCAAACTCAGGCTGAGTCCTGAAAGGAGGCTCTGGATGTTTGGACCTCAGCCTGGAACCACAGGCTGAGTGAAACCTGAAGGTTTCTTACCAAGTTTAGCTCCAGGAGGTTCTTTAAAGGGACACAGTCCCTCAGGAAACCATTACATTTCTTTTCATTTCTTATCATTACATAATAATCATAAATTGGTCAATTTCCCACTCGATGCTGTTAGTCACTGAATAGAAAACTTTGTCCTACTAAAAACCTGGGGATGACAAATTTGATCAAATCTAGGTTTGAAATGTATTAATTTAATAAAATAGATTTTTTTTTGTTGATATCTCTGAAGTGACACATTTTGACATTTTTGGTTCTTGTCTCTGTCCAATAAATTAAATTTAGAAAATGTAACAGAATATATTTTTCCTGGCTGAACAATGTGGCGTTACCCAAAGTCTGTCCTGATTGGTCGATGGCTTGCTGCTTCATTCTGGTGCTAAAAGCTGAGCGGTCCACGAGGTTCCAAGATGTTCAGTTTCTCCTCTGTGTCTCCTCCTCTTGTTGTAAAATCTAGTTTTCATTCTTCATAGTAATTTAAAAACATCTCTTTGTTTCGAAAATCAGTTGAAAATAAACACTAACCATTTCAGGAAAACGACAGCGCCAGCTAACAAGCTCACTGGGCGTGCGCGTTTCCTGACTCTCAATAAATGAGACTGTTAATTAATCACACAAACAAATACGTACAAATGAATAAATAAAGACGGATTCCAGGAGCTGCCTGCGCTGCTTATCTCTTCCCAGTGTCTCCGAGAAAACAGTGGGCGCTCTCATTAGGCACAGGGACGACATCTAGTGATTCATTACCCGCTTCATGCAAAACCCTGCTATTAAAACTCCAAAAGCCATTAGAGAAATCCATAATGAACCCCAGAAGCAGCAGGTGCACACGGGGGCTGGCTCTGGGAGATGACACAAACAACCCCGCTACATGACAATGTGGAATCCTGCAGGCCATTAGCATCACTCTGCAGCTGGCGGATGGCATAAAGACGCTAACTGCTGCTTTTTAAAGTTAAGTCCGGCTCGCTTCATTTGCAATTCTGTACATGTGAGTGAAGCTCTGTCTGCTGCCGTGGCATCGAGGCGTTAGTCAAACATGGCATGGCAGTATTGACTGCACCCCGTACACTGAAAGGAGTTCAGAACAGGATCAGCTAAACATGCATTATGGTGGATCAATACTGGCTGCAGAACAGAGCAATGGGCTTAATATTGTTCTGGCTTCACTGCCAGCCTGTTTGGCCACTTAAAACTTCCCTTCCTCCTGCCTCAGAGACCAATAACAGCTAGAGGGGAGTAACTCTTCTGCACAAAAACAGATTGATCTGGTGTGAATTTGGTCCCAGGCTAAATAAATAAATATCTTGAGACCCGCCTTAAAAAAAAATCAGCAAACCTAAAACAGACAGCAGAGGAGAGACGGAGAGAAAATGTGCGTTTGGTCTCCTGGGTTTCAGCTCCTCGTCATTATAACCTTAGTCATACTTCAAACTTCCTTTGCTTTTATCTTTGACACACTCCATCTGCTTCTCATCATGTGAAACCCCAATATAAATACAGTACCAGGCCTGTGTGGTTTATAAGGCACTGCAGAGCCCAAGTGCATGTTACTTCTAAGCATTCTTAGAAACATGCACTGTGATATTATTGGCTCAAAACGACATATCAGGCAAGAACCTTCCACGTAAAAAGCATTTCCAGGAATATCTGGATACAGCTTGTGCTTTTCAGCCACCTGAATCACATAAAGGTGCTTCTCAATAAGTTGCTGTAACCTAAATTAAAAAGCATAACTTATATTGACTCAATATACAGTGAGTGATCTGTTCATTTAATATCAGTTAATTTTTAATGATATCAAACATGCAGTTTTACAATTTTTATTGCAGAAATGTGAGAATAGTGACAATATCTCCATTTTCTTTTTGTTGGGTTTTTTTTTTTGCTTGACTTTCTGCTTCATCAATGCATGGAGCAAGAGATCAGCTCTGCTCAGGAAGCCCAGGTCATTTTTAATATCAACCTTCATCGTATCGAATTATCAAACAAGCAATAAACATTAGATTTTGTCAAATATTATTACAATTATTAGGCAACTATAATATGTTGATAAATGTTCCAGTTACTACTAGTCAAAGGCAACTCAAACAGTGTTTTCAGCCTTGATTTGAAGGAACTCAGTGTTTCGGTTGTGTTGCAGTTTTCTGGAGGTTTGTTCCGGATCAGAGGAGCATAAAAACTGAGTGCTGCTCCTCCATGTTTGTTCTTCTTCCTAGGCCGTAACAGAGAAATATCATGACATTTTATATATTTTAAAAAAATCATTATTGTTTATCTTCTGTAATTTCTAATTTCCAACCGTCTAAATAAGTAGAATCACTTAAAATTTTGTATTTATTACTAAGAAAACTTGTTGACTCTCCCTTTCAGACTCAACATTCTGACTCTTGGACTGAAGAAATTTCAGTCGCTGGTGGCAGAGAGTTGATCATACTGAACCAGGTTCTGGTTCTGGTTCTGCTGGAGCTTTCTTCCTGTTAAAGGGGAGTTTTTCCTCTCCACTGTCACTGCATGCTCAGTGTGAGGGACTGCTGTAAAGTCAACGACACAACACAAGCGATTGTCTACTGTTGCTGTGTCAATGTTGCAAGTCGATGACTCGATGTAATCTGCTGGGTTTCTTCAGGAACATTTTGAATAGTTACCTGAGCTTAATACTGTGTGATAACTGGCACCAATTGATTGAAATGTTTTTTTTTTGTAAATTACCTTGAGAAATAAAACTGAACTGCATTAAAGAGCACAACATCCACACTCACCTTCCAAGAGGAGATGACTTCCCCACCAGCTGGCCTGCACGTTCCCATCAGACCCAGAAGCAACAGAAAAGCGTTCATGCAATTGTCACACCTCTTGGTGAGAGTTTCCCTGCCTTCCGACAAACTACCCCGCATGGTGTGCGGGTAGTTAGAGGACGGATCCGTGGGGAGAGCGGCCTGGAAATGGAGTGTGTCCTGGGTGGCAGTGATTGCCCTTCCACTGTGTACTTCTTCCAGTCTTCCGGGGTATGCAACCATGAAGTCAATCAGCACGACACCAGGACATCAATCATTCAAACTCCCTTTGGGGTGACCTGCTTGCTCCAGGAAAAAGCAGAAAAAAGCTGTATATATATTTCAAAGAATGGCAGTGGCAATGAGGTAGATTGTTCCAGCTCATTTCTGCTACAGGCTGCACAGTGCAAGTTACAACTGCATTGCATTTATCATTTTTAGTGTGGTTTTTAATCTCACGGCTCTCCCTTGTATTCAGTGATTCAAATGATGCATTCTTTTTAGTCCCTCATTTCTTCCATTTCCACTTTCTGCCAAAGGGGAGAAAATAAAATTTTTCCTGGTCGATTATCCCACATCCAGTTTTGCATCCTCCTCCAAACAAATCTCCTGCTCCAAAGGGCCCTCGCCCCCATTAATAATTCCCTCTCTAATCTTCTCTTCCCATCTGATCAGGTCTTTTCTTCACAGCCCCTCTCCATTTCTCACCTGCCCAGAAACTCCATCAACACCTCCTCCCCTCCCTCTGTGCAAGGTTCACTGCTTTTGATGTCCTGTTGTTAGCTTAAAATGAGTTTTAACAACTGTATAATCTGAAATAACATTGCCCTAGTCAATTCCTGAAAGGGCGGGGAGAGACTAAGAAGAGGCGAAAGAGAAGAAAGAGCATGTTCTGAGCTAATGCATGTTCCCAGGATGTGTAATGTAATCATTTTTGTGGAAAGGGGCAGGAGAGTGTCTGCAGAAAATGGATGGATGAGGAGGTGGGCAGGGTGGTGAGAAAAGGGGAGGCAGATGGAGTTAATCTATTCAGAAACCTGTGGTTGCTCCTCTCTAACCACTCTGACAGGCAGGAGTGAGTTGGTCAACAGATTAAAATTATATTCTCCTATGATTCTCACACTCCATTGGCAGATGGCAGGCGTGTATTCCCACATGCTAAGGATGTAATACGTGATAAATGATCTATGTACGGTGAAATCTGACTTTGCAGATGTAGTGAAACTTTATTGCCTTACAGAATGAAGAAGTCGGATTTAAAATATTCTATGTATGAATTGTTGATGTGCCCAGAGTTTAAAAGCGCTGTGAGCTCGCATGCTTGGCTGGAAGTTCCTCTGATATTTAATTCATAATCATTATGCAATTCAGCACTGAGCTAGCCTTTGGTCGACCTCGGTATTCTTTGAAGATTTCATTATTAGAGATAGCAATCTCCCATGCTGCAGAGGAAAGAGGACCACAGTCTAATTCACTCTTGCATGACTCATCATTACACTCCAGAGCTTCGGAAAGTAGCTGCACCACCTCCTTACTGTCTTCATCATTACTAATCCCCATTTCCTTCTTCCCCTTCACCTAGCATTAAGTAGCTAGCCCTCCTCCCTCGCACCATTCCAGCCCTTGGTATTGGATGTCACTAACAGCACTTATTCGCCCTACAACACGCTAAGAAGCCCGAGCTCCCTGGCTGGCAGTCCCTGGTGTGGTCAGAGTAGGAGGCCAATTGTGGCCAAGTCATTGATCGCAAGAAATAATGGATCTGGCGTTGGCTGATAATGCATGATGTAATTGTCAAAGGAGTTTAATTATATGCTTATTACAAGGCGCAGTGAGCGTTCGCCTCTCTTCCCATTTACGTCACACTCTGTGTGAAGGCCTCAGAAACTAAAGGGAGAAAATGTATTTCAGCAGAAAGAGTGAAGGTCTGCATACATTGTGCACGTCTATAGAAAATAAAACATCTGGAGGGAAACGGCTTGCTTTTATCACGTTTCTAACAATAACATAAATAAAGCTAAAGCAGAAAACGTTGGGACTCTTTGGAGCCAACGTGTTGAGTTATCAAACAGCTGCAGTTGATTCTTAAAGATCAACTTTCACTTCAGCCACGACATTTAGAAAATAGTTGAAACCAATGAAAGAACTAGAAACTTTCATCTAGTGAGCTACATATTTCTATTTTTGAACTCTTTGGCCTCATCTTTTGATATGGTTTAATGCCAATTTAAGTTAATTCATGAAGCACATTTAAAATAA
Source organism: Girardinus metallicus (assembly GCA_903067095.1). NCBI lineage: Eukaryota > Metazoa > Chordata > Actinopteri > Cyprinodontiformes > Poeciliidae > Girardinus > Girardinus metallicus. The sequence goes on along the minus strand of CAEGAE010034134.1, from coordinate 142,800 downwards.
CCAAACTGCAGAATGAAGAGTTGACGGTACTATTGGAATATCCAACAATACTGAAAAACTTCTGTGTTCTCAGTTTGAATTCAGTGGAGCTGACGTGGAGTTCCACAGGGTTCAGTACTTGGTCCTGTACAATTTAATTTTCCTATTTGGTCCAGTCATTAGACGTCACATGATCTCATCAGTTGTACATTAATGTCTTTGATAGCCACTTTGGGAAAGTAGGCAACATAATTTGTTGCTTCTTCTCTGTCAAGCACTGACTTCCAAGGGTTTTCTGAAAGCTGGTTCTCCATCTTCCTTCATAGATCTGGAATTATGGAGAAATATTGATGGTGTTTAGGTACGGAGTGAGGGATATTAGACAGCTCTACGTGTTAATGTCATATAAATCCATCCCAGCGTAACAGAGTCTAAGGCTTAGAGAGAATGTGTTTTTGACTTCTAACAACAGCTATCAACCGTTAACATATGTCTTTATATTAATATATCAAGATTAGCAACTGACTTTGAAGTAATTGTTAAGGTCCTGTTCATCTAAAATTTCAATCATAGCAGCCAGTCGTCCTGTGCCCCCCTCCGCCTCGCCCTGCGGGCCATGCTGAACCGTAATGGTGGCCTCATCGCATGTCTGAGTGCCTACGCTACACTGAGCAATGCTTTTCAATTACCTGCGCTGGAGCCCCAGACCAAAACACACAGCACATATTTTTGAGGCAAAATGCTTAGGTCAGAAGCAGCGAGAAATAAAATATACCCCACGTCATTTAATTTGACAGTTGTCCTTTCCCAGCTGCTGAATAGAGGTCGTCAAGTGTAGAGCTGTCGCTGTACACAATGCGCTTTACATGCACATTCAATACAGGCATGTTTATGAGTCAAGATGTTTGTGCTGGGATTTAGATTTTGAGCAGTTTGCATTCATAAACAATAATATCCTGTGTACATTATTGACGCTAGCAGGAAAACGGGACGATGTCATACGAGCCTTTGTGTTTTCTCAGCAACACATGCAGCCTTGGAAGCCAGAGTGGCACATTTAAAGGCCACTTAAAATTTAAACTGATTGTTAATTCATTTTAATTCAGAATATATGAATTTGCTTATTTTTTTCTAGTGATACAAAGATATTTTTAAGAAAATGTGATAGTGAATGTTTAGCACAAAGGGAAGTAAGTATTAATATTTAAAAAGCACAGAGCTCAAACATTCAATATCAGCATCAATTCCCCATTGGACATATTTAAAATCTTCTCAAAATCTTATTTGACAACTGCTTACATCTGTATTCATGGCCTCATCTGAATTTTCCTCTGCTGATTAATTATGTGTGAGAGAGATATGCATCTGCTGTCATGTCCAGCATGCTAAGACCAGTTTTATCTGGGACTCGGATTGCTAAATAAATGTCATTAATCATGTTTTTGGGGTTGAGATGAAGAGAAGCAAAGTGCAGGAGGGGGCTAGCAGGAGAGGTGTTGTAAATCTCCTGGTGTCCGCCCATGTTGAGCGCCGCTTTAATGAGCTTCAAGTAGGGAACAGAGGCTCTGGTCTGCTGCGTAATGGTGTCCTCCTGGAATACACCGCGATGTGTGTGTGTGTGTTGGTGTGTGTGTGTGTTTGCCACAGGGAGGAGGAGAGCTGGGATACATGGGGTTGTTTGTTAAGGGTGAAACAGGACGCCTGCGATCATTGACTCTGAGCTGCAGCGGCTGAATGTATCTGCTTACCCACATAACATCCAGCTGGGCAGACGGTTGGCAAATACACACAGACGCTGCTGCACACACTGCAAAACACCCAATCTGACCGAGTAGTTTTGTCTAGTTTCTAGTGCAAATATGCTGAAAAACACTTGAAATAAAACAAAATCCTTAAAGTGACATTTCTGCAAGAAATAAGAGGGAGGTTGTTTAAATAAACAATTCCGTAATATTGATGAAAAATACTATTTCCCCTTATAACTGGTATTTTTCATCAATATTAAGGAATTATTAACTTAAAATAAGCTTCTATTTCTTGCTGAAAGTTAAGATATTTGCTCTAGAAACTAGACCAAAAATATTTGGTTAGATTTTGTGTTTTTGCAGTGCCTTGAGACATTTCCTGTATTTACAGGAACATCCCATTAAAGGACGGTTTCTTTGAGAAGTTAATTTATTTATGAATTTCAAGTCGAAATGTTTCTTAGTGGAATGCAAAAATTATTTTGATCTGCAAAGTCGACTTCATTTGATCACTGAGCAGCAGTTGTAGCTCATGTTCTGGACACGTCTCAGAGTTTCCTCCACACTCTTCAATGGACTTTGCTTCACAATCCTTCCTCCTGAGATTTTCTCACATTTTTCCAGCACACTTTTTCCTTCCACTCAACTTTAAAAAATTATGCCTAAAGCCATCCCAGAACAATCAGGTTCTTTTGCAATGTTCTTTTTGTAGCAATGTCTTAGCAGTTTAACCCCTTAACAAGGCCAGAACATAACCTTTTGTATTAAGTCACTTGCTTCAATCCTGAATCTTTAAAAATAAATAACCTATTGAACATAAACATCTTTAATTTTTCGAACTGATGACTGAAATAAAAAACCATTTTGAAGCTGTTTTAATGAATCGAGACGCACCTGTGTGACATGACAGTGATTGTTCCTGGAAACACAATCGACTCCACCTGACGGCTCTGTGGAGCGTCTGAGGCGAAACAAAAACCTCTCGTTTCCTCCTGAACATTAGTTTGGAGGTTACACCATAGTGCTATTTTGCAGCATTTAGTAATTAGGTGGAAATGCTCAGATCAAATATGGAACAACAAACACCAGCAGTTATCTTTTATAATCTCCTGTATGGAAATGAGTGTTTGATTTTCTCCTCATGCAAATGAGATTTTCAATTAACTAAAGAAAAAAAAAAAAATCTGGGGCTTGGCAGAGCGTTCAGTGCTTGTCTATTGTGTCCTCCCCACACACAGAAATAAATTATGAATACCTAAATAGCATTTCACATTTGAGATAATTATAGTGTGGAGAGAGAAAGTACAGAAGAGAAAGAGAGCATCTTTTAACATGCAAATAAAACACACCACTTTGTTTTTCCTTGCAAAGATCAATCATAATTGGGCAGGTACACACAATCACTGGGGTAATTTGATGACCCATTTTATTTTTGGATCATGCACCCCAAAACTCTCTGCTCCACTGCGACGTGTTCGGCTCTGCGCGCGCGCCGCATTCACTCGCTGCAGGAAAAGAAGAATACGGCTCATTATCAAGGGTTTGCAGTAGTGAGCCACGCTCACTAATGCAGGACGATGTTCCATACCTTCATTCCTGCTCATATTCAACGTAATGTCGACTCATATTTTGCTTTCCCGTGGCTGCGTTTTGAAGTCTGCATGCTTTTAAAATAAGGACACTCTGATCTCTAGTTGTTCTGAAACGCTGACTTCAGAGTTAAAAAGATAAGAGCAGAAAGTGACTCATGACTGATGGTGGATTGCTTAATAATGCACCACAGAAACCTTTAACATGAACCGAGAACACAAAAAGAAAACGCATACATAAACGCGGAAAGTGGACAATAAAAGAGCAGAAAGTTTCAGCCTGATGCATGTTGGCTCTGCTGCTTTCTGCACACTCCCTCTGGGCTTTTCGAACATGAAAGAGATGCTGCCCTGGTTGTAAACATCAGATCAACTTTGTCTAACGAGGGATGTTGCAGTAAAATGGGCAAAAGATCATGGAGAGGTCTCGGGTTCAAATTCAAAGCCTGTTTCTTGTCGTAGCATGTTTTCACACACGTGTGCGCTCGTCCTGAACGCAGCAGGAAGTTCAGTTCTGTCTCTGTGGGATTAGAAGTGCTAAAACTAAAACCACTTCATGGAACCCGGGCTGAAGGAAGAGTCAGCATTGTTTGGATTGATTCAGTGGGTAAAACGCTTACAGTTATCAGTTTGTGGGTGGGGGTGTGTGTGTGTGTGTGTGTGTGCACAACAAAACAAGAGAGCTGGGATTGATATGAGCGCATCTGAGAGCTGCTGGATGTGTTTACCAGTGGATTTCCACCGTACAAAGGACTAATTCTGCAGGCTTTTACACACAAGTATCAATCTTGTCTGACCCGGCCCGGAGCTGCGTCCTCCCCAAGGAGCCGCCCTCTCCCTCTTCTTCACTCTTCCCCTTATCCGTTTCCCTCCGCTCTTTATTTCACCTCCTCCTTCGTTTTTTCATTTCCTTCTTGACTCGCCCTCCCGTTTCTCCTCTCTCCTTCCATCTCTCTTCCTCTATCTGACCTCATCCCTCCTCTAAATCTCTGTCCTGTCAGGCGAAGCACCAGGAACGCGGAAGTTGTGAACTTGTGAGGAGTAAGATCAATAAAGCAAGGACAGGCTGAACGATCCGCCCAGAGACAATGCGTTTTGTGCAGGGGATGGACGCGTCGGGGCCATAAATCCCACCATCTAGGGTGTCTGCTGGGCACAGAGTGCAGCTCGTCATCATCGTCATCTGCAGGGAGCAGAGAGTCACTGTAAACAGTTGCGTCAGACCTCCCATCACTGCCAGCAGAATGAATAAATCCACATTAGCCGGAGTGATGAAAGCGACTTTGATGCACGTTCGTAACTAAGTTGCATCAATGAAATATGAGTGGGCCGTGCCATATGTGTCATGAAAACATACTGCAGACGGGTTTCATGTGAAGGAGGCTCATATCCCGCCTGAGATGATCTTTGAATGAGCTGCTGATGATAAGAAGGAGTTACGACTGACAAGAAACAAAATCTGCATCCCGTCAGAGCGCAAACGTATCTCTGACCATTCTGTTAGCACGACCACACTAATGCCTCGTTTACAACTGACTTTAGGTGACTCCACCTGAAGAAGAGCTAATTTGAGAATTAAGAAGCTCAGTATTACTGTAGTGACAAATGTACCAAAAAAAAAGTTCTGCTTTCATTTCATCAGACCATAAAAAACTAATAAAACTTGTTTTGAGTGTATTTGTGTCACCTATATGAAGAACACAGCAGAATAAATAAGCATGAAATACCTACATCCATGTTTGCCGAAGAAAATCTGGAATATTTTTTAACCTTCCCAGGATTTGGTGGTTCGACCAAAATCAGGACGTTGCAAATAAACCCCCAAAACATCTGAAACACAGAAGGCCTCACTCTGCTCAGCTGAGGTCAGAGTTCATGATTCAACGATAAGAAAAAGACACCTGGCAAAACAGTTGGTTTATATGACACCAATGCACAAAAAACAGTCATTCCAGTCCAATCACATCCACTCCAGTGCTGTTATAAACCAGTGCATGAAGATAAAAACGTTTTCTATCCATAAGGAAACCCAGCAGAGCATCGAGTCGTTGACTTACTGCATCCAGGAGCAGTGAATCCTGTAACAATCGCCTGCGTTCTTGACCTTACATCAATACATCAAACTGATCACGCATGTAGCGACAGTGGAAAGGAAAAAGTCTCCTTTAACAGGAAGAAAGCAGACAGACACCCAAACGAGACCAAAGAACTGAAAAGGACTGTTTGAAGAAAAGTAAAGTCAGCAGCAGTGGAGGGAGAACGATTAGTTGAAGGTCCCACAGCCCAACAGATCAGATGTAGATGTAGCTCCAAAAAATGGAAAACGTAAAATTAGCAGTTAAATAACAATCACAAATTGGAGAGTAGTAAAAGAAGAAATCAGCAGAGTGAAGTAAAAGAGTCAGTTTGTCCTGCAGCAGCGTTACTACAGATCTCTGAGGATAAGCTAGTCTAACTATAAACTTTATCAAAGAGGAATGTTCCAAGGCCAGAAGCACCAAAAATAACAAAATGTCTGCTGTGGCTGAACTGAAACATTTCTGAAAAGAGTGAATCAGTGGAAACATTAGCGTGTGTTTACTCACGTTATCTCTGGCAGTAACGTTTCCTTCATGATCTGAAACATTCAGTTTGAACTCTGGAAAGGGGCAAATGCTTTTTTTTTTTTTTTTCCACATCGCTATTTGTTTACATCTTCAACCTCTCCGAGCTGAAGCCCATTTCTGACCTTTTCTACGACTTCTTCTACGAATCTGTGTTACTAGAGATGTTCCCCGATCTGCAGAGACATGACAGACAAGTCAGTCAAAGTCAGAATACGCAGAAATACACATGCCTGGGGTTAACAGTCAATAACAGAAGGAGAAGCAACTTTTTGGTAGGAGTGTTTAATATGTATGCGTGGGTTAGCAGCAAACACAGAGAAAAAAATGGTTTGTATTCCACACATAAATATCAGGCTGTTTGGTCCCATCCCAGCAGTCTTCATATTTCCTGGTGACATTATCAGCTGTCTCCATCGTGTGCAGCACGGGAAATAAATTGTGTTTTTGCCGGTGGTTCCGTGGCTGCAGACGGCAGGAGGAGCATTATAATATAAAACATGAATAAACAAAATCACTCATGAGCAAATGTGCAGGAGCATGGGGAGGTAATCTCCTTTAGGCATGGCCCTTGAAATTAACTCAAAGAATCTGCACATGAAACGTGTTAAGAAGATTAATCAAATATTTCTCCTCTTCTGAACGCCCCTTCCCCCAACACTCCTGCTTCTATTCAAACTTTTTTTTCTTTCAGCGCTATTTTTCATTTAAACATTGTGATATTGACTTATTATTCTGCTTACTTGAGGAAGATTGCTTGGCCACAGGTGAATCAGAGTGAGGCAAAGGATAACACTGGATGTGTGAAATTGCCACATCTATTTTGTAATGTGGTTTAGGGTGGCATAAGTGTCCCAGACGCATGAGTTGTGCAGGGCAGAGAAAGAGTTATACGGCGGCAGTGGACTTGAATAAGCTAAAGAGCCGGCAAACTACCAGATAATACTTTTAAACTTTATAAACTGTAATTGGAAAACTGCATGCAGAGGTGAAGGCAGAGGAAGGTTTGCATTGATGCAATAGTGGGAATAAACCAGTTTTCTGGTTTATTCCGTGCACACGTGTGTGAAAACATGCTACGACAGTCACGCATTACGCTGTAAAGAAACAGTTTTGCACTCAGGCCAGTACGCCTCCATATCACTGCCTGCTTTTTATGTAAAAAAAAAAAGTTCCTATTTGAATTTTCCCCATTAAAGAGAGTTATATCTTGCACAATTTAACAGAAAACAAACAAATTAGTTTGCTAAATCTTGATTGTTAGTCAGTTCTGTCATCCAAAGATGCACAAAATGAGTGATTTTTCCTCTGGTGAAGCTCTTCTTCTTTTGTTGGCGTGGCTCTACGCTTGGAATCACACTGACAGTGAAGAGTAGAAATTGTTTTAGTTTCAGCTTTTTAGCAAAAACATTAGTATCTTGGGTCAAAATTGACTACTTTGGCTCCATCTGGAAATGGAAACAAAAAAGATTACATTTGAGTTCATCAAAGGTCTTTGCAGTTCTTTTTTTGTCAGACACATTGAGGAAACAGGAGACTGAGATCAAATCTAGAACACAAACAGTTTTTACCAGATCCTTCAAGGTTCCTGTTGGTCTCTTTTGAAGTTAATCAGATTTGTTTTAATTTATGGTTGTTGCCAAGAGCGCTAATGAATACTGTAACATAGGATCCATTCCCACCAGCCCTCTTTAGCCCACTTTAATCAAACTCTGATTTGTTTTGCCTAGAAAGTCCGGTTTGTTTGGGGAGGTGTGAATGAGTACTTGAACTCTGAAATGGACCAAAAAACCCAACGCTCGGTTTGATTGAAGTGAAGTCCGGTGTGTTTCAAATACGTATGTGAACTCAAAATGGACCGTAGACCGCTCCAAAAACAGGAAGTGGACTACAGCACAGGGCATTATGGGTAAATACAACCAAAACAAACGTACCACATTTTATAAGGAAGGATGTTACGCTCAGAGTTTTTTTCAGAAGTTTTTCTGTTGTTTTCATCTGTGGTTCTTGGTACAGCGCCCCCACAGGCGAGGAGGGGAAGAGGTTGCTCAAAGAGTTTGGTTGGTCTTGGTACAAATCCTGACCAAAATGTTCACATGGAACTTAACCAGCTTATAGCAACTTTTCAGTTGGACAGCACAGGATACGTATAATCTTCTGTAATGAATCCATTTTTTAGAACATATAAAGCTGTTACTTTAACTCCAGTGTTTAAATTTTTAGCTCCACTGTAAAACTGTTAAAGATGTGTCTTAGTGATTTGAATCTTCCTTTGGCAGATCCTGGATCAGTCATTCTTGGCATATGATAATGCATCCTTGTCCCTGCTGCAAGAATTGTTGGATCAACATCCATCCCTGCACCTTGCACCCTGTTCCTGTCATGCATGAATTACAGGGCATGATGGAGGCTCTAGTTAAGAATGCAAGATCAGATGCCACTGACACGTCCTTTATCAAAAAAGCCTGTCAAACATAAACTCAGGTAAATCACTCATCTGTCCATGTAATCATGCAAATTGCTGTTGTACCTGATGTCCTACAAACCTCCTGTCATTAAAACATGCATGTGTTTCCATACTTTACCCTCTATGTCGAACAAATAAAAGTTCTCCAGTATATTGGAAAAATGCATAGATAACCTGACATTTCAGCTATAAATAACATATTTGAAAATCCGTCTGAAGAAAGACCAAGGATGACAAACCACATTGCCAGAGGCTCCGGTTTCTTCTACAGTGACAGAACTTTGCAAGTCAAAGTCACAGTCAGACCTTGGAGTGTGTTTGAGCGGAGTGTATGGATATTGGTATGGATGCGGTGCGTTGGAGGGGGGCCGGGTGTGTGGAAGTCCCCAGTGACCAGAGTGTGTGTACTGCTGATCAGACGGCGGCCCGGGCGGCTCTGCAGTGACTGATGAGTTGGCAGTGGACCTTGGAGGTTTGGCTGATAGCCTTTCGGTGTGTGATTCACGGGAAGCGCCGTGTGCACTGACATCTTCTGGCACTGTGATTGAGTTCACAATCATGCACCATTCCTCTAAAGTGTATACGACTCCCAAACAGACCAATGGGAAAATCTTGGAATTTAAACCAAGGTACTGTAGCTGTAAGAGTCATTCAACCAGTATCACAGATGATTTTATAGTCAATGTTTCTTCATTTGTATTTTCTAGTTGCACGATCTGGATCAGATGATGAACATGCAGACTGAACTTCATCTGAACCGTTTTAGAGACACAATTCAATAGAGACGCCTTCGACATAAATCAATGAATCACATGAGCTCAACTGCCATTTGCAGGTTTTCTTGTTTTTCTCTTTCTCTGTTTCTACCAAAAACTGGATGTTCAGTCTGTTTTGGTCTTTTTTTGAAGAACAGTTGTTTTACAGAGACTTCATAATTCATTTTATTTGTTGTTTCTGTTGTTTTGTTTATTTATCCATTTATTTATGGATATTTAAATTGTCTTCCAGTTCCAGTGTTAAACGCTCAGTTGAATTTAAAGTTTATTGACCTTTGACGACGTGTTCCTGCATTTTATGCCATTACGTTTATATTGCTTGAAAATCATATCAAAACAACAATACTATCATCTACTGCGATACATTCTGGGAGAATTTACCGTTGAGGAAAATTTGTTGTGGTGAAGGGCCTAGAGACGTGCTGACCTCCAGTCTGCCTGATTCCCAAGCAGAAATTATGGCATATTAGTCACATACTGAAGTTTGCATTTCAAACTGTATTTATTCTAAAAGAATAAGAAAGAAAAAAAAACACAAAAAGAATCCAAATTAAACAATTTCTTTCTCTCACCTACAAAACTGCCCTACACCAAATAAGTGATTCTCAAAAGCTTAATTGATGAAATCCAGATTTGCAGCATCAACTCTCTGACCTACTTCACTTTGATAAACAAGAACAATAAAAAAAACAACATTTGGGAAGACAGTGGATAAAAGTAGCAAGAGGATAAGAACAGAAGGACTCAACAACCTGAAGGCAAACCGCTAATCCAGACAGCTACAAATGACCTGAGCTGCTGTCAGATGTGAGAAATGCTGGTTGCAACAAATCTGCTGGTACGTAGTAACTATGGAGAGTAAAGCAGGTCCTGAAGAGGCAGATTAGTGGTAAGAAGATGGTTTGACATAACAACAAATCATTAATCACCGCGGTCGCAGGTTTCACTGCGCGTTCTGGACCTTGAGACCGAACTATTGCAATGTCAAAAAACTTCAACAGAACGATTCTGAAGCAGATGACTCTACTAAATAAATGCTTGAGTCAGAGCAAACCCAATGAGGAACCAAAGGAAACATCAGCTAACCTTAAAGATGTGTTCTCTGTTCAGTCTGATCATATCTTTCTGAGCTCCCAGTCGTACATTTGCAGGAAGAACGTCTGCTGAAGAAGATAATAACAATTTACTGACACTTTTAATTTTAAAACATTAAAAAGAAACAATGCTGTAAAAAATATATTTATTTGAAAAGTGAAATGAGATGGGGTGCTGTGGTGACACAGGGGGCAAAGCTGGCGGTAGTCGCAGGTTCGATTCCCGGCCTGGCGACATTTGCCGCATGTCTTCCCCCCTCTCTCATTACCCTCTATCCTGTCGGACTACTTTCAAATAAAGGCACCTAGAAAAAAAGTGAAACGAGGGAATCATGGAGGACGACAGACCTAAAACCAGCTGTGACCTGGAAACTAACCAACCGGACGTTACTGACAGGCTAGAGATGGGAGGCATGGTAATCCAAAGTGATGCTGATTAAGCAAAGAAGGACTGGTGGATGTTAAAAATGAAAAGCAACCAACCAGGGGATATAAATACCTCGATATTCATCTGGATAACAGACTGGAGATGCAACAGTGGAGCATCAGAGCATCACCATCTTCAATAATCTTTAAAGAATCTGAATTAATCAGCTGCCACATTTAATTTTCCTGGGTGATTAATAAAGTATTTTTGAATTTGAACAAATGAAAAAAGAAGATTCTCAAAAGTCAAGCAAGAAGTTGGTGTCAACCTCATTGTCATTCTGTTTGTCTGTCAGTATAATAACCGCTGAGCTCATTGAACTGCTCTGCTAAGCACTTCCACAAAGTTGCGGCCGGCTGACCGTCTCCTCCTCGCCAGGCTTCTAGCAGAGCATTTGATACCATGTAAGAAGCTGATTTTCACAAATAGCTCTATAATCCCTCACAGCCAGTAACAGGGTGACGTAACTGTTGCTGTTGGTGAATAACGAGGCAAGATGGAGGTGAGTCATCCCTCAGTGAGAATAGGGTATTAGCCAAAGACTTTAAGTAGATAAGCTTGTTTGGGCTAATGAATGGGCAGTTTCTGAGATGTCATCTGAGATTTCTCTCCCTCTCATCAATGGCAAAAGGACAAGCTGAGGAATGGCATACAAATGCACCGACATAAAGCCATTAGAGCCAATAAAGGAAATAAGTAGCAATTAATTTGATGTTATTTGTTGTTTTGAGTCACTTGAAACTTTATTATGAGTATATCAGGCCTGTGTTTGTTGTGCAGAGTAAAGGGATGCAGCTTGCAGGACCGTCCAGTTACTGCTGCATTGTATCAAAGCACCACTATCAGCACAGGACCATTTGTTTTTCTCTACTGCGCCCTTATTAAGGGTGAAATTAGATGTGCTGGAAATGACTGAGGGCTGCATACTGAGCTGCTCATATTGCTGGATCTGCAGAGAGAGATAGGAATCGGACAGAAACCAGCACACACTGTCCGTCTGTACCTCACATGTTCAACGTGAGAGCTTCTTGTCTTATCAGTCCTCCTGAAATGCTTTTCTAATTGAGGACATGCCTCGATGAAATGTGTGTAAATTGAGTGTAATTGCTTCTGTATGCTTGGAAATGTTAATTTTTATCCATAATGGCTTTCAAAAGAAACATGTAAACTTTTTTCCTGCACTATAGATGGAGAAACAATAAATAACTGCAGTGCATACACACACTTCTGATGTAAACCAAATGCAAATTTGAGATGGAAATGCTAAATCTCATCCCTTTGAGTGCCACAATGGTAATCAAACACTAAGGCCTACTGTAGCCGCCCCATCTTATGTCTTCTCTCCAGAGAGTGGAAAGCGGACATAAAATGCCACATCAGAATACTTTTCTGAGGCAATGCACCCACTTGAGATGCTGACTGCTTGTGATAACTCCTGGGTTCAATGTCCCATAGGCAGAGCTTTGCGATAATCCATTCTCCATACAGATTTCTCCCACGGAAGCTGCTTTATCCCATTATCACAGGCATTATACAAATGTATACTGCTGTAATCCACACACTTAGAGCCAGATGCTTTTGGAGACAGTCGTGTTTTCAATGACAAACAGCCCAGATACAGTAGAGCACAAACTGAAACGACTCGATGCATGTGCATTAGAAAGGCTCTCTCAGCGACGTTCAAATTACGACGTGTTTGTGTTTCTATAAGTGCTAGCGTGTTGCCAAGCAGACATGTTTCATAAGCAAACTGTTTTCAGAGAGAGATGTTGGTCTAGGCAGTGTATGGGGGATGTTTAGCATATCCAAAGTCTCCAGCAGAGACAAACAGAGACACAAGCGGGTCATGGGGGATGGTTCCACCTCTGTGAACTCAGCAGGGGGCCAAGCTCCACATGTCATAACTAGATGTTCTGGGAGATAACAGTGGTCTGTCCCCGTGTACAGCGCTAGGCTCAAATAACGCAACAGGCAGCAACAGACTCTGTGTCATTAGACAAACACACAAAGCCGTATATGGATGTTCTTTAGGTCAGGTGACCTCTGAAGGACAAAGAACGATACGACTTGATAGCAATGAATTTTATGGTCGGACTGTCAAGGTAAAGATTCTGGTGCTGATATCAGATAGTTGAAGTTTATAAAGGAAATAAATGAAAGAACCAGAAATGCATGCTGTCTGTATTAGTAAAACCATCTGATGACCTACTTATCATAAACGCTTAAATGTTAATAACTCCTATGCTAAACACAGTTTACACACCAAATGCTGCACTGGATGTAGTTGGTGTTAGCATTAGCATGTAACTCCTACCAATAAAATGCCTTATATTACAGAGTCTCTGCTGTTGTTGTACCAACCTTCCAGACCTGTCAGGTCTCCTGGTTCTGCTCTGTATCCCCAGAACCAGAACCAAACATGGAGAAGCAGCATTCAGCTTCTATGCACCACAAATCTGGAAACTTCCAGAAAGCTGCAAAACAGCCGAAACACTGAGTTCCTTTAAATCTAGACTAAAGACACCGCCAGGTTAGAGCTGCTTTTGAAACATAATACATGAAACATTGACCAACATTTACTTGTTACTGAAAATATGCTATACAAATAAACCTGATTGATTGATTGATTGATAGTGTCAGACTGATGAAGCTTAAATAAAGGCTGATGATTGGTTACTCCACCAGAAACATGTGAAGCGATGGGTGGAGCGCCATGCTGAGGTGGAGGTTGGGTTGCAGTTTGGCTCATGCGCCGTATAAATGGAGTCTGAGCGTCGCCCTCCATGTTTTGACAGGACCAGCACATCTGTGACGTCGCCGTCTGGTTTTTCTGGCGTTGTGTGTCACATTGTCCAATGCGAACCAAAACATCGTCTAGTGTTATTTTTTCTATGGAAACATGTCTACCTACACCATTTTTTTAAAAATGGTGACAGGGACAAAAAAATTATCCAACAATATAAAATTGTTGAAGCTCCTCCTAATTATAAATAATGATGCACACCGGTTCTGTTTGGATGTTTGGCGCTTTCTTGCAGGCATTAGTGGGAAGCTGAAGCTTGCCAAGTGATGGTTGAGCGTTCTGCTCCACCGGATAGCGGCGTGCTGGGGGAGACATCATCGGCTGGCAGATGTGCGCAGCTCACCACTCTCTGCCACCGCTGTAGTTGACATCTGCATGTAGGAGAATGGCAGCAGCACCAGCCTGTGCCATGTTTTTGGGAAACAGGGCAGAGAATAAGCAGAGCACATCCGGAGAGGTTTACACGCGCCGTCTCTCTAGTGCCTGTGAGTGCGCTGGCATTAATGGAACATATTATGCCGCAAATTATGGAATCATATACAGCAGCTGTTGAGCCAATTTGGAATGTGGTGTCACAGCTAAAACGATCCCTCCAGGGAAGGACGTCAAGTTTTGGTTGAAAGTGGGATCTCTTCAGATGGAGCCCGTGACTGATTTCATGACTTTAGGTAAAATTTCTCCATTGTTTCAGAAAGGATCAAGTCCTGCTTTGGAGGGTTGAAGGACAGAACTAATGCATAACAGAGGAATAAATAGAACAAAGTAATCTGGGACGTTTTCCTGCACACTGCAAACCAGGGATTAGATCCACTGTGTACATGATTTCCATGACTGGAGATTAAATCTCATTCAGAAGTTAGAAAATCTGCAAATCACTTTGTTATAACCTCCAACTTTGAAATGGTCAAACGCCAGACAAAAATAATAATCAGGATTAAATAGCATTGAAATCATCCTTAATTTCATTATGGTTGCACAATAATTTTTAAACAAGCTGTTTATATTTATTATTGTATGTAAATGTCCGAGTTTGCATAAATCGCTTTCAGTGGATGTAATCCAGAAGGTCAGAGGTCGTACCAACACAGTTTCCTGACTACTTTGACTCCAGGGGAAGTTCTGACTTAATAAAGTCACAATTTGAACACCAGATATTTTGCTTTGTAGAGTAAAAAATACTGACAAACATGGAGGCACCAGTTTCTTGTATGCCTGGAATGCAGAGGCTTAAAAGAAAAAATGGAAGCACAAAAAATTTTTCTAAAAGTCATTGTGATCATTGTTCTGATTTTGAGAAAATAGAAAAAAATTATTATTCTAAATGATCTAAAAAATGAACACCAAGTGGAAGAAAAGGTTACAGTTTGTGTCATAGATTATCGTGTATGTAAACTTCTGGTTCCAGCTGTTGCACTAACCAGGATGATTCTGAATAAACCGATTCATTTCTATTCAATCACATTATTACAATAATTCAACAGTGAGCCACAAAATATCTGATTTCTATGATTTTTAAGGAACATCAACAAAGACTTTAAAAAACCCAACACTTAATATTAGAATTGCTGTTGACAGTAAAATATATATATTTATTTTTTAAATTGTTTATACACAAGAAAATGTGTCCATATAAGAGAAAATCTGTGTTTAATAAAAAAAGGTAGACATGATTCTTCAACCCTGTTATCACAAAAAGAGCTGGAGCATTTCTGCCAACATCCCTGCAAAATAAACAAATAAAAAACATATTATCAAAACCTCCAGGCGGCTTTTTCTTTCCTACAAACTGTTAAAAAGAACGCCATGATTCTTCATCATATCCTGAATTTTTCCACACTGGACTAAATTAACTCTACCTTTAACTGGGTTTAAGTACAGCCGCCGTAACTAATCAGATTCTGCGACGGAGAGACTCCATGGAGACGTACAGTGGCATTTGGGGTTAATGAGTGTCTTGCTCAGCCTCCTCGTAGCTATTTCATACCTTGGGGATTTGAATAATTCCCCATTGATGGTTTCTAAATCTCAAATGAGAGGATTAATCAAAAGCAGAGAAACTAAAGCTGATGGAGGTGAGACAGGAAGTGGATGAAGAAGTCCAATTTAGGAGCAAGGGGACGGGTTCCACGCAGTGACAACGTGCGCTCGTCGTTTCGTGGGCTGGCGGAGGTCTGCGTGTTCGCCAGTGTCTGACCTTTAGAGCTCCAGTTGTTTTGCATTTTTAATTCAAAGATAGCTTTGCTACACCTGTCATTTCTATTAAGATATCTCATTGTATTCACACCAAATTATTATTTAATTCTTAATTATTATTATGTTGTTCTGAAATATCTAATAGTTTTTATGAAAGTTTTCCTTATTTTTAGGATAAAGTAAAAAAGGGAATGTTTTAAAAAACATATTTTCCTGTGAACATTTTCTGTTGATATTTACAAAAATCCTTCTAAAACTATTGACATTCATTGAACTATTTTCTGTTAAAGCCACAAACATTGTTTTATTGGTGTTATATGTGAAACATCAACACATCAAATTCATAAATGTTATGGAAAAATCCACCATTTGTCACAGTTAAAGCTGCAGACCTTATAAGGCACATTACCAGTTTAACACATCTAGAGCAGCGGTGTTCAAAGTGCGGTCCGCGGGCCGTTTGTGGCCCTTTGAGGGATTCTAACGGTCTTTATTTATCTTCTTTGCACAAAATTGATTTAATCAATGAATCTATGTATCATTATTTGAGTTGATTTGAGTTTAAACCTGGATGATAAGCTTATTTAACAGCTTTAAGATGTTTTTCTTGACTCTCTCTTTCTCTCTGAGGTCATCTGGTCGCGCGTTGCCATGGTAACGAGCCCACGTGCCGTGCTGACAAGGAGCTGGTGTGTTCAATCAGCCTCACTGGGAGAAACCACATCGACTGGAGGGGTTCGAATTTTTTTGGGCTTTCATTACTTCCCAGCTTGGAACTACAGTTGTTACATTTGAATTTAAATTAGTAAATAATGTTTATGTTTTTCAGAGATTTAATTTAGTCAAGAGAGTGTATGCATATAAAAATGTGAATTTTTGTCTCCACCCAGTCTAATTAGCAGTGGAACAGGCTGTGATGCTTTAAAAGCTGGGAGGTGTGACTGGGCAGTTTCTCTCTTTGGTTGAGGAACGGGGAATCCATGTCACTGTGCTGACAAAAATCCAAAAAGTTTCTAACGTCACCCTCAAAACCTACAGCTGCAGTTCAAGAATTAAACAAATATGACCGTCAAGTAAAAGGGTTAATGGAAACTTTTTAACTATTGCAAAATAACTGACAAATTCTGCAAGTCTCTCATGGTGAACAGGATCACATCTATCCAGTGACCTTTACTCAAAACCAGACCTTGGCGAACCCCTGTCTGTTCGTTAACCTTCACTAAATGGTGCCCCGAGTCCTGTTCTTACTGATGAAACAATATTTTTTATTCTATAATTTTCACTTGAGTTCAAATTAATTTTTAGACTGGATGCCTTTTTTCCTTTTGATGTGCACATTGCTTTACAACAAAATAAATCTGACTACTTTTATTGGTTTAATTAAAAAATCATGCTAAGTTTGTTTTTGAGAAATGGACCCGAAATATTTTTTGGCTCTTAAACTCTTTTGTTTTGATCAGCGGAGCTCAAGTCCAGTCCTGGAGAGCTGCTGTCCTCCACTCCTGGATGCATTCTCAGTCTCCTCGAACCAGAAAGACTCTTCAAGTGCATAAATCATTCTGGAAAACACTGCAAACAATATATGGCGACATGTAAACAAATATTATACAGATTTATTTGCATAGTCTGTCTACCTCCCTGCATCTTTCATGTTAAACAAGTCGATTGATTATGCACAGCAGGGCTGCAGAGGAGCCATGTCAGACTTGTCTGCCGCACCGCCTCTGGTTTCTATGTTCCCTTTGGATAAATCTTTTACATCAATTCACTTACTGATGAGGCATGAATGCATATGGAGAAATCTGTTCAGACATGATTTATTCTAATATTCACTGTGGGATCAGCTATTGCACTCCTGCAGAATGGGTCACTGAATTAGAAAATGAATGCGAAGGCTCTAATTTGAAATCTATTTGCAAATTCTGGCCTGTGGGATAAAGAGGTGGTGAGCACATGTAGACGTCCTTCCAGTGTGACTTCAACTTGCCCTAAACTGGAAACCAGTCACCTGGTTGTGTCGCGCTCTCTCAGGAACACTTTGCTTCTGTGAGGGAACTCAAATTACGCTGCGGCAAACGCACGTCCCTTATAGAAATGAGCAAACACATGTGGTGTGAGGTCAGCAAGTGTGTGGCACGCCTGAGGCTACTTATGTTCTGGATTTCCTGGGCTTCATTTCCATGGATCATTTAATACTTTACCTCATCTACTTTTGGGAATATATCAGTGGAAGCTCCGCCTGGCAGTAGCTGCTGGCAGTGACCCCTACTCAGCCTGGGAGTTTCTCAATTAAACTTCCCATCATACTTTGTAATCAAAACAAAGTATGATTACAAGGTAATCATACTTTGTGCAATATTACACGGGTTTGGCAGTTAATGTCAAGACCAGCCGTCATCCAAGCAGCTGCTTGACGTGCAGCATGTGAGGAGTAAGAAATGATGACAGATCGTCAACTCTTTTGTTTGAGGCTGTTCCCAGAAGATGAGCTCCCTGGTGACGTGTCATATCTGCTGGCAGACAGGCCAAGACCTCACAACCTTGTCTGACAGGTTAGATCTAGAAAGCTGCTCTTTCACATGGCCTTTTGTCTTCTGTTGTCATCAGTGTCTTCTCCACTTTGATGTTTCATACAGTTTGGGACTGCAGTGTTTTGTGTTTTTGCTTTTTTTTTTTAAGCCAGAGATTTGCTCGCTGTTCTTCCTTTAAACAAAAAGCATAAGTTTTAGTTTTATCTTCAGGAAACTTTTCACTCGTATGTCAAAATTACTTTTATTTTTCAAAGCGATGACATCAATGATGTTCATGCAAATTTTGATAATGTGCTGAATAATGCGTGTACATTGGGATCAGGTGTGGAGGTCACACACTGGATCTCAAGACCTCGTTGAGGCAGTGTTGGTTGTCATCGTCTAACTGTGTAACATATTCAAACAAATCCCGTCTAAGAATATTTCAATGCTCTGAGCGCCCCCAAGTGGACAGATAATTATGAGACAAATTAATCAGAAAGTAGGTCATGCTGCCAGTTTTACTTTCAAGCAGGCCTGAGGTGAGAAAGTCTTCTTCGGTGCAGAAGGAGCATTTGCATGGTGTTGTATGAGATTAAAGAAAGTTAACATAGGAGAAACAACACAATATAATAGAGTTCGATTTAAAATTTTGACAGTGTGAAATGGATTTTATGACTTAAGTCTTTTCTAACGCTGCCTAGTTTGTAATGGCTAAAGTGCAAAAAAGGTGACTTCAAGTCTGGGACTCAAATCTCAGTCTGCAACTGTGTCTTAATGTGACTAAAACACAGTAGCACAGTTAATATAAAATTAATACAAGATTTGAACGTTTTTAATATTAAAACGTGTTAGCAGAAGATGTGCTTTTGTTCTAAACTAAAGCTGGTGGATCAAGAGTTTTTATTGACGTTTTTGCATATATATGATTGAGGTATTTTTGCTCACCTTTACAATTATCATCACACTCATTATCTTCCATAACATTTGCATAAACTACTGAATTGCTGTGATATAAGCAGATTGGATGAAATGCATCAGAGAATATCAGCGACTGATATTCATTTGGACAGCAAACAAAGCTGCAAATGTATAAACTGTTTACTGAACCAGAAAATACTCAAACATGATTATTTCTTTAAAGCTACGACACTGAGAAATGAAGCCATTGTGAAGATGTCACAAATTATTCTGAGGTTACATCCTCAAAAAGAGAAACTCCAAAAGCTGAGATAGGTTTTTCTTTAGAGAGCCGATGTCTGTCAAAGCAGCTCTGCTCTCGGAGACAGATGGGTTACAGGAAAATGCTCTCAAACTTTCTCCGAATCATAACTGTAAGGTTACATCTGTTGTAAAGATGGAAAAAGGGAGACACTAACTTACTGTTTAAGTAGTTCAGTAGTGACTTTAGAAATTCCTCTCTAGAATTAGAATCTCTTGCTTTTATTGTAAAAGTGATACGATTAAAACTGTATCACACTGTTGAAGAGAAAATGCTTGTTAACCAAAATGCTAAGAGTCATGTGAGGAAGACGGCCCAGCTGGACGCGCCGCAGATTAATGGTTTTTAAAAAACATAACGTGAGGAAAACAGGAAACCACAATGATGTTTTTGGAGACAAACCAGGAGTGATTAACAGGATGTTAATACAGTTATGAGCCACAAAACCATGAAGGTTGAGCTGACTGAGCAGCTGACTGAGCAGCTGGAGTTTTCATTGTTATGAGAGATGAAATGAGTGTTTTGAAGGAAACAGTAACGTTCTGAGAGTAATTATTGTCCTTTATGATAATAAGTCTGAAGAGGGAATAGATTGTAAACAAACCGGACAACAGAGCTGCTAGCCAGGATAGCTAAGCTAACACTAAATTCAGAACTGGAAGCTACGAGGTGCTAGTTTGGAACCAGGAGAGTTTACCGATTCTGACTGTTTCTTTTCTATGTAACTTATTGCTTGTTCTCACAAAACTTATAGCAGTACGACATCTTGGCATATTTCAAACAAAACAAAAAGTAAAAACATGTTTGTGGATGCTAATGAAAAAATCTCAGTCCTTCCACCTCTAATAAGTTTGTTTTTTAAAAACAAACATGATTCATTTTTTCATTTATGACTTTGTATTCTCACTTTGGTAATACTAGAATCATATCTTGGTAACTGTTAATCAAAAGCAGAGTGGCTGGGTCTGAAATGATGAGATCCCGTTTTCCCTTCTTCTAACTTTTGACTTTCAGTGCTAATTCATAGCAGAGAGACAGAATGATGAATATATTTAGATGATTTTCCAGGAGGAGAGGAAAAAGAAGCCAACAAACAGCAGCTGCTTCCTTGAGTCTGTTTAAAAGTTGCTGTGGGCTGTGCCCTGTTACGAGAGAGCATGGGAACTCCAGATCCACCACTGGCATCTCTGCAATGAGAGCAAAAGGTAAATGAGAGACAGACAATTGGAGAAATTTGTTGGAATGTCATTCAAATCTAAAAATAAAAGGCAGAGCAAATCAGTTATCCAGCTTGTTCTACAAAAAAAATAAAAAAAGATGGACAACATCAGGCCTTCCTGAGCCAGTAGTTTTATTAGGGTTCTAGTGATAAATAGCAGCTGTGATGTGAACTGGTGAAGGAGTTCATGGTGAAGGTGTGACTGGCTGCATTTCCATTGACCATATAATTGCACCAATTGGACTTGCAAAAACAGATTTTCATAAGTCCATAAGTTTCATAAATGGAAACAGACCAATTTTGAGTTTGAGGAAAAACTCAAGTCTTTTGCTAAAAAGGTCTTTCTGCCAGGATGAGACAATATTTCAGCTGCATCAAAATTTGTGCATTTCGCAAAACTGTAGTGGAAACACGTTTTTTGCATCACACATCATGTTAACAACGGGATATAGGAAGATGATGGTGCGCCGTGTTTAATGACAAACAAACGGATTCACATGTGATTTTAATTGTTTCTTACTTAATAGGAACAAATTGCAAAGTTGTGATTTTTGTGGATATTGGAGAAATATCGACAAAGTTTTGCTACTAAAACACAAAAAGTCTTTTCTTTGCCATGAAGTGACAGGTAGTTGGATGTGTACTAACCCGTTGACTAACATGAAGTTTCTATATTATTTGGCATTTACCCTTTTCTTGGGTTAATTTAAAGCCTGACTGATGGTGTTTTGGTTTTCTGTGCTGCTGTGGTTTTCACTTCTGTTCCACATTTCATATCTTGTGATCGGCTGCTAGACAGTGCATAATACAGATATGATATCTAGGTCACCGTTGTCCCAATATGGAAGACAAGTTTGCCGCATGATAACCAGTAATCCACTTTGCTCTGGCTCCGGCCTGACCGCTGACCCCTGCTGACCTCGGAATTGATTTTGCGCATGAATTGAAAGCCGTCTCAGATTAAGCCGAAATATCAGAACGGAAAGACGATGGGAGGAGAGAGAGGAGCAAAAGGAGACGGAGGAGGAGCAGAAGCAAAGTGATATTGGGAATTTGTGAAAGGCTGTATTTAGCCAGAGGAAGGATAGATGGCTACAATGACTTACTTTAATGGAGCATCTGTAGAATAGCAGGACAAAATGACAAAGGCCTTGTGAAAATCTGTAATTTAATAGCCTAATTTCCTGCCCGGCCTGGCAGAAATAGCTGCCTGATACTGACAGCTGATGAAAATGCACCAGAATTTGATTCTTTCTCCCAAGTGATGAACAAGTTCAGACCAATCTCTTACTATGAAAAGTCCCGCTGGCAACAGACAGAGTGTGCGCGTGGGTGTGTGTGTGTGTATGGAAAAAATCCAAATATTCTGGCTGTGGTGGCTCCTTCCTCAGGGCTAATGACAAATTTAGTGATAATCGTCATGTTTTAATTGATGTTTCTGCACCACTGACTTAAACCACCAGTGGATTACAACAGGGGGGAAGATCTGAGTAGTTCTGCATCTGCATGGCTTCCTCCTTCTCTTCCCTTTTTCTGTGTTTATTGTTGCACCTCAGATCTGTTGAGACCCCCAGGCTATGAAGCACTCCTCTGGTCACAGACTTCTTCAAATGCTCTTACTCACAACATGGAGTTTAGGGCACAAGCTATCCAGTCCCCGTGCATCGTCTGCTGAACACGGCAAATATAAATACTAAACCAACAGTAAACTGGTTTGATGGGCCAGTGAACCCTCCTCAGACTTAACCTTGCTACTGAGATGAGGTCAGTTAATGTATTTATAACCTGATATGTGCAGAGGGAAGAAATGAGGCAGGATTCTTCACTTGCCCTGAGTAGCTACAAGCAGCATCATTTTCAGGAAGCAGCAGAAGAGAAAACAAATTCATGTTTAGAAGATTATCTATTAACCATATTTTACTCTGGTTAATTAGTGCCCAGTAGAGTCATATCATGATGGTATGCATGGCACCTTTTATCTGGCTGACTAAACCTTTTCTGTGACACTCAAAAGCTTCTTTTCTTCTACTGTGGAGTGCCACAAGGCTCTGTGCTAGGTCCTCTTCTTTTTGTCCTCATTTATGTTGCTACTTGGATCAGTCGTAACCCAGCCCATGGTCAGATTCCACCTCTATGCAGATGACTTGCAGATTTATTTACCATTAAAACCAGGACACATTAATCCGCAATGTTCCCACTTTGTATTGCGTCTGGAACAAGTGTTTTGCTGTCTTTCATCCAGAAACCACTGGCTGTATTGTTGTTGGTTGCGTAGGAGGCTCCACTTCTGTTTTTAAAAGACATACAGTTGCATAACTGCTCATCTATTTTCAGCTGGTTTCATGTGTGAGTGTATATGTTGAGTTTGGGGGGCCGTGGCCAGCAGCAGCTTCTTTGGATGTAAAATGAAAAGATGCCCTAAAACAGCTCAAATTAGGCAGATCTAAGAATGATTTCGTGCAAAAACTGAAATTAACATGTTTTGTAATCTGCTCAAGGAAGCATAATAGGTCACCTTTAGTTTTTTTTTTCATTTAAAAATAGAAAAAAGTTTGAAATTTCACTTTGAAAATATAACATTTTGATATAAAAATATGTAAAAACCCATAACTGTCATATAGAAGATTCCTATCTCTAAATTGGACAATCCTGCCATTTCCCGTCCCACACATGAATCTTACTACATGTGTGATCTATCTCTCGTGTTAAAAAAACCTCTTCAGTGTGACAGAGAATGTAACACTTTCAATACTTTGCATCCAGACACATTGTCTGCTCAGCAACAAACAGTAAACTCTCTATATATGTAAATCAGATCAATAGGATATCCATACAAACGGCCTGCAGCTGTGTGTTGCCATCAAGCAGCTCACCTAACGCAATAAGGAACATCAATAGTTGATTTTCAAACCTAGTGGTGCGGAGAAACAAAACGAAGATGATGAGATTAGCACAGCTTGCCGTCAACGCTCAACTCCATTTTATAAACAGGGACAATTAACACAGACTGTCATTATACGGAGGACAACGACACGAAGTTGGGAAAAAAACAGACTAATAACTGCGCTGCATGAGTCAAATTGTGTGGCATTAAAAAGAAAGATTCCTATTTGTGTGTCAGAGACAGCGCTGACATTTGGACATTTGGATATGATAATTAATGATGATAAACTGAAACGCCGCAGCGGCTTATGCATCCGTTGTATGTTATTCTTCAGACAGGCATAATAATGCGGCTTGACAATCACCGCCACAATATGAGGACACAATGTTAGCAGGTGTGCTGTCTGGTGAAAACACCTCCATTAATGCTACATCCTGAGATATGTTCCCTGAGGTGGATTAAGCCCCGTATTAACTAATGAGCTTTTTGCTTGGAAGCGACACAATTTTCACCGAATCAAAACAGAAGAAAAATGATTTTCACAATCAGATGCTGACGCTGTGACACAACAACATTAATTCAGCCGTTTAGCTTAGTTGCAGTCGGCATTTACTCTTGAATGAAGAATGTTGAACATGTCTGTTATTTTCAGTGTTCATCTATAATTTTTAAGTCCTAATTACAGCATACAGCTGTCACCTCCATTAGTGCATGCCATGTATACAATTACCATGCAGGTGTTTACATTTTCATTATGCAAAATTAGCAGAAAAACTACTGGTTACTTTCCAACGCCACGCTTTAATGAACCCACATCAAATTACTATTGAAATGTTCATTTTTTTTCAGTTCAGTTTCGTCGGGGAGTAAAAGCTGCTTTTCAAAGTATCTACAGTCCAAACTCAGCGTAAATAAAGGCGTTGAGTTTTTCACGCTGCTGGTGGGAAAATCCGTTGTGTTGAGTCTTAAAGCATTTGTTTTGGATCGTTAAAAGTTTCTGATTAAATGACCTCAGACTGTGACAGGAAGTCTATGGTTGAACAAAATCATAAATATATGGATTTATCCAATTCACTACAAGTATTATCACCAGATTCTTTACATGACAAACAGATCCAATTTATATCCAGACATTTATAACAGGATTAAACCCACATAATCTAATTTTAGGGACAGATTGAAATTTGGTTGCACACAGCGCTGTGGTGTTGTCCCCTTGCAGATTACATCTGTTTTTGTCTTTTTCACCACTGGAACGTTTTCACTATCCTGTACACTCATAAAAATGCGTCAGAGTGAGTGATGGCGGCATCGTGTTATCGGGATACGGACTGTAATCTGTCCCTGTTGTCGTTTAAAACCGAAAGGCTGCTGTTAAATTGTTAATTTAGTGGTTTTCGTACTGGTGAAAAATGCTAGAAATGATCTGAATGCTCTGTGCACAATGAGTTACACACTGCAGTCAGAAATTAGACAGTTAACTCCTAATACTTCTCAGTAGTTGGTGACTTTGTGTATGTTTAATTTAAAAACATAGTCTTACTAACAAATCTGTCTTGTATTAAGTCTGTTTTTATTTCACTGGAGTAGAAATAACAAAAAATGTGTAATTACATGAATGTTTTGCTAATCACTCTTTGATTTTTCTACATCATTATTCATATTGTTTAGAAACATTCTGTGTCAAGCAAGAGTTGATGATAAAAATGACTCAAGTATTTACAGATTTTAGCTGTTATTGTGGTCATTAATTCCAGTTCAGTTCAGTTTATTTAGTCGCTCCAATTCAGAAAAATGTCATTTCAGACAGAAAGTCATCAATCTAATCATACATACATTACAGTAGATAATCAAGGTCGGTTTAATATTCAAACTTGGTTTAAAAGGAAAGCCAGCAGACTGACAGTAACCCCTCACGCTGAGCCTGCATGGAGTGACAGTGGAGAGGAAAAACTCCCCTTTAACAGGAACAAACTTCCAGCAGAACCAGAACCCGGTTCAGTACCAGCAGCAGTCTGCAACAAAAGACTGGAACAGACACACACAAAATGGAAGAACTGATCCAGGAGTACTTTCTATGTTAACAGAAAGTAAAACGTTCAGAGAAGGCTTAGTTGCTCAGTAGCATCGTCTCAGCTGAAGCTCTCCAGCAGGTGTCGCTTCTACAGAGAGAGCGAAGCTGGGATTAAAGTTAACAGAAAATCATACAAATTAAAGAGTAGTAGAAGAAGAAACAGCATCCTAGATAAACAAACACAAAATCTTACCAAGTTTTTTTGTTTTTTTTAGTTTCTAGTGCAAATATCTCATTACACTTGAATAAGGCAAAATTAATTCCTTAACATTTATGAAAGAAATACTTGTTTCATTGGCAGATTATTTCACTCGTAAAAATGTCTTGCTAGAAGTGAAATAATCTGACAAAGGAACTGTTTCTTTTTCATCATTATAAAGGAATTATTTACTTATAACAAAGTGCTATGTCTTGCTGAGAAGTTACCTGTAAGTTAGTTTTCTCTAATATCAGCTGTAATAAGATATTTGCACTAGAAACTAAACAACAGTACTTGGTAAGATTTTGTGTTTTTGCAGTGCATCTTTTATTACTGCCTCTTGAAAATAAAATAATACTTTTAACATATCTAAATCACATTTCAAGAAAACTAATAATATTACAATGCACTATAATTTTTCACACAATACTCATGTCTCTATGTTTTCCTATTATTTCATTTCTACACCATATCTTCTACTGTATGAGTTAAGCTTGCCCTCAATTCGACGGCGCCAGAGAGCCACCAGGATGTGTTCATACGCCTCACTTCCTGTACGGCCGGCGGCGGCGGCGTTTGGTCTCTTTTACGAGGGAAAAGTGTCTGAAGGAGATGAAGCTCTCAGGCCCGCTCGCTCACTATCTCTCTCTCTCTGGGTTGCATTTAGATTAGTCAGAGCATGATGACTCAGCCATTTGTCACTGACACAGTAACAGCCTACCATAGGCTTTTCCAGGCACCAGGTGAACCAATAAAATCTCAGCTCTGGTGTCCTCAGGCCAACAGAAACGCAATTTATCTACAAACAGCAAGTGTATGGGGGAAAAATCCTCTGTAAAACATCCCACCAGAGGGGTGCATCAGTTTCTGTATCTTATTTAATAAATCTGCCACCTCCACTCCAGCCACTTACATATATTAAAAATGACCCTTAAAGGAAAAACACGTGCATTTTATGACGGAGGGAGAGACCCAGCAGCAATGATGGAGAATAAACTTAGTTTAAAATTAAATATGTGTTTATAGAACTGTGAGTTAGTAGCCTTGCATGTTAAAGTAGCACTGTCTGCCTTTATTGTGTTTGGTAATGTGTTTTTGAAGCGCTGTTATTGCTATTCATGGTTTTCAGGCAGTAGCAAATGGCTCCCTCTGCCCATGTATAATAATTGAGAGGCCTGAGGAAGATTACTCCAGCATAGAAATAAAACAAATCTCCAAGAAAATGGCTAGAAAAGTGAGGGGGAGAGAGAGCAGTGGAGAAAATGTTTGGATAGCGTTCAGCCACATGTCTGCAATTCATAATTAACATTTTAGGACCTTCAGAAAGCTACGGGTGTGTGGTTCGTGCCAGCAGAATTATTCCTTTTCACGAGCAGATGTGACTTTTTACTGTTCCATTATGTTTATTTACATGTTTTCTTCGGTGCCAGCCATGTAAGATCCAGTCTGAGGAAACACATGCGACTACACAAGCATGCACTCTGTTAGCAGGGGGGACGCCGCAATCCATAAGTACATGGATGTTAAACACCTGTCCTGCTGCTGGGACAAGTGGAAACCACTTATTAACATTTGATCTATTTAGCAGTTTTGCTTATTCACTCAGCAGTCTAAAAATGAAAACATCATTGATAAAGATGTTATGTTATTATTTGAACATGAGCATCTCAATGGCATTTATTTCCTTACTTTGAGTAGGCCTTTTTGTCACTTAATCATACATTTGGTGTGGATCGTAACCGTAGTGCTGAAAAGATCATCACACTGAACCACGACTCACTGTTGGTGTGCTGTTTCTTTTTGTGAAAGGCAGAAACACTTTTAAGGATGTTGGTCCGGCAGACTCGATTAGAGGCCACAACAGCAACACCTGCTCCATCTCCAGCTGCTGCTGTTCTTTCGCTCTGCTCTGAGTCAAATCAAGCAAAACCTTAGAGCAAACTGTTCCCCTCCTCACCTGTGGGGGCGCTGCACCAAGAACCACTGATGAAAACAACACAAGATTCTCTGAAGACGACACTGAACGCAACTTCTTCCTTCACAAACTGTAAACAAAAATTTTGTGGAGTCAGATTTTAACTGTTTTCATAGATTGCTGGTAAAAAAAACCATGAACCATTTCTAATGCTAGCACTGAACTTCCATGTTAGCGTGGTTGTTTTTACCCAGAATGCCCTGCACTATAGTCTACTAATTTTCCCATGGAGGCCATTTTTGCCCAGTTTCTCTTTCTAATTGTTGAATCATAAACTTTGACTTTAATCCATTCCGTACTGTTATCAGCAGTTTTTGAATTTATTTAGATTTTTTTCTGCTTTTCTAGCTACTTTTTGCCAACTTCATGTGGTCAGACAGGTTCTAGTTTTCCAAAAAATATATAATAATCCCAGTTGATTCATAATTTACCAAAGTCTATGATGGTCAATAACTGGAATCCTCATTTGAAAAGCTGCCTTTAATCACTCAGGTTATCTTTTTTGTAGCAATGTAGAAAAACTGAGTACTAAATGTGCAGACTAGACATTGTGGATTTATAGTGAGGTAATTATTGCCACCTGTTATTTAATGTCGGTGAATCACAGTAATGATGTTGACCCGTTCAATTTCACTTTTTTTATGGAGGAGAAAAGGAGATTTCCAAGCTTTTCTTTTACTGATGATATAGCTGTTATCTACTTTTCACTGTACAAAGAAAGGAAGATAAATAATTCAGTCCGTGGGCATCTCCCCTGTCTGGAGACCTCAGTTCAAATCACTGACCAGTGGATGCTGAGTGGCGGACACGCGCTCCCCTTAATCCTTCCCCATTCTTTGCTATAAATTATGCATCAGAAAAAAAGCTTTTTCCACCTCAGTGAATGTGTCCCTTAATCCCTGGCTCCTAAAACCTGTTTAATCTGAACTAAGTCATTAAAACAGTAAAAGGATATCACAAAGGACTTTCAAGCGAATTGGCTTAACGGTAACGTGATTAGATCATTGATCTCAGCAAAGCCTTGGGCTTCCAGGTGCGAAATGACTATTTAATGAAATCAGAGAAATCTCGTTACTAGAAAATTACTGATCAAAGTTAAGACCAGGTGACCGGAGTAGTGCTGGTATCCATGTATGTGGGCAAAGGTATTTATTCTCCACATCCCCTCTTGACACTATGGAGAACATTTGGTGCTGGAATGAGAAATGATGTTCTTAATCCCTTACTGGTAATTATTCGTACTGTTATGCATCTTTAACAAGATAATGGATATTCAAGCACAAGACAAGGTGGTTGAGTTATTGTAGAGGAAAATAAGGGAACAGATGTACAAAGATTTACATTAAATAGAAGAAAATATATTTTAAAAAAAACTAGGATACACAGATAAAAGCAGAAACTATTAAAGCGCTAATTTAAAATTAATAAACAGTGGAAACAACAAATGGTAAACAAATATTGGACCTTTATGAGAAAGCAGCAGGAAACTAATGTTTTCAGTTGTGATTTAAAGGAGACAAAAGTTTCTACACATCTCAGGTTTTCACTGAACTGGATTCAGATTTGAAAAACATGGAAAACAAATTCTGGCTTTGTTTATTTCTGAGCCTGGATCTGCATAACTTATACCTGACATGCAATGCTAACATGTGTTTTAGATTAGTTAATTTTCTACTTATAGACCAATGAGATTGGAAAATCAATCCGTTTTCAAACAGGAATCTATGATCCCGTTCCCTGGTGTTAGGACTTTTTTTTTACAGAAACAAGTAAAAGCACCATGAAAATAATTTACCTGACTAAAAAATTTAAATCATACACCTGTTTTCTGTCCTGTTTTGAAGGGAAACTCTATATATGGGCATATGGAAGTAGGATGATTCTATGTGTAATTGAAATCTAGGTCTACAAATACACCTTAGTTTCTGAAATGCTCCAGCTTTTGCTAGTTAGTCTGTTATTTAATGTTAGTAATGTGTCCAAAAACAGTGACTTCTGTGTTATCTGCATTACGATGGAAGACGTTTTGATCCATCCAGTTGCTGCTATTATAAACTCGTTTATTACTTGGTGTCTGTAAGAGACTGTGGTGACTTTGGTGTCAAGGAAATTATGAATTATTTATCAACACTTGTAAAAGATACAGTATTACCCCATATTCTAATATAGGAGGAACAAAACTGACCCGAGTTTGGTGCCCTGAGGAGCCCCACATTTGACTAAATATAATAAACAACGATGAATCGTTCTGTAAGTACAGAAATGTTTTTTGATTAAAATCATTCACTAATATCAGTCCCAACAGTAAAGTTGATTAAAAACACCACAACTGATATGCTGCAAAATTTCTGTAACCTCATTTAACGTGTTAATTATGAAACAAAGAACAGCAGCTAACAATAGGAGCAACATCTGACATTTATCGGTGACACAACCTCACCTGAAGTGGCACAATACCCGACACCATTCAGAGGATTACGATTGTTCTCTCCTTTTGCTAGAAATAAATAATTATTTCACAGAAGACCTCTTTTCTAATTAATGAGAAGAGATGAAATATCACTTAATTTCAAATTTAATTACGAGCCATAATATTTCCTTCAGTGGACCGCCCGCTAATGCTTTTCAGTTTCCTGCTGCTGGTGAATGCGCTGTGTGTTGGGAAGGTGAACGTTTACAGTCCCCTGGACTGCATATGAAATTTCCCATGATGGGAAAATTCTGTAGGAGGGGAAAAAATGGCTGGAGATGCACAAACACACACACACACACACACAGAAAGAGAACATAGAACAGCCTACCACTGGGGCTACATCGGATACGAAGGTTAATAAACACTCTGTAATGAAAATTAATGACACAAATCATACATAGGGCCTGACACACTTTTTACTGTTTAATTGCGATGGCTGAGAAGCGTTCGTTTTAATTACCTATAATGCAGCATTGATGTCCTTCAGTGTCAAGCTCCAAAGTTTGCTCTGTGCTTATCCCGTCTGATGAACGATCAGGTCCATTATCATAACCACCACAAAGGTATCGACTTCTATCCTCATGAGTTTTGCTTATGCAATAAAAATTGCTGCTAATTGAAGTAATGAGGCCTGCATACTGACTTTCACCACCACTTCTGGTCTCAGTCTCATAGTGATGATGTTGCATAAAGTGGAGTCCCAGGTGGGGGGGTCATTCCCAGTGAACTGACAGTCTTTCTACGTTTTATTTATACACCTAAAATACTAAATACACAATAGCTTGGTAATTATTTTAAATGTTTACAATGCTCCTCCTCAGATCTGCAGTTTCATCTTTATCACAGAGCTCCCCTCCCCCATGACTCCCACAACAGGCTCCTTCAGACTAGCCAGCAGCAATTAGCAAACACCTGATGGAACTGCACATCTACTAATCTCATTATAGGAGCTACTTCTCAGAGCAACGCTGTTAAAATATTACTAAAGGGTTAAAAGAGGAGCCATGTTGGAATTACTTCCTGAAGGCGGAGCTTCAGAAAGAGCAGGAGGTTTTAAAGGGACAGAGATCCAATTTCAAGGCCTTGAATTAGGACGTAAAATTTCCTTTAAGTCATATTGGATACATATAGCATTCTTAAAAAAACTGAAGTTAAAATAGTTACTTGATTGTGCTATAAAATGTCTCGATGTGTAAAACACATAATACTTCCCTTGCAGAAGAGAGGACTCATGAAATGTTTCGGTGTGTGATTATGTTAATGTAATATTTTCTGCCTCTCAGATTTCATCAGAAATTCTCAGGTTATTCAGAAAAACTTGCCAAAAAGCTAAAAGTGCATTTGTCTGGTTAAATATGTGTGGAGTTAATTTTTTGATGCTGTTAGTTTTTATGCAGATATTGAGGGCTGGAACTTTGCACATCATGCTTAAACATGCCAGGTGTTCTGCTTTATGTGTCTTTAGGCATCAACTCAATGTTGTAAAGCTATTTTGTACTGACTGAAGGGATGAAATATGTTGTCTGGTTGTTTCCTGTGCACCACTGGATCGATGCATTTAACAAAACTGCTGCAGGGAGTTAAGAGGCACAAGGATATTGAAAACAGATTCATTTAGTCCAAGTAATTTTGTAATTTAGAGCAAATTCCACAAAGGCCGAAACCAAAATTGTTTACCAACAGCAGTCTGGAAGCGATCTCTAGGGAGTGACTAAAACGCACAAATTACAGCTTGCTGATCCAGCACTTTCTTTTAAAAGTTAGGGGGAAAAAATGAAGCCAGTGCTGGCTGCATTTAGATGATGGATTCCAAATATTGTAATATGATAAATTAGCCAACACATAACATTTCATTAATTAATTCTAATTAATCATGTTGAAGTTTTTAGAGGCAGAGGCTGTGATAACGTTGTCTGTTTGATGTATGGCGCACACGAGGCCCAGCGTGTGGATCAACCCGTTCCTGGTCCCTGGATCTGTGGTTTGTGCTTCACTGGATGATTGTGTCCTCCTCATCTGACTCCCCAGATGGGACTTTATTTTAATTGACAGTTTCCCACATCCATTTGTCAAGCTGACAAGCAGGAGGCCTGGGATTGCTGAGGTGCACCCCAAACGCTCGCTGCGAGCCGCGGAGGTGGGAGCCATTCGTTTGTGTGTGATTCCAGCTAGCTTTAAATGGTTTTGTTTGTAGATCTTTCTCAAGACTTTTTGACAGGCGCCAAATAGGTCAATCCGAGCATCAAACCGCAGCCGTGAGTGTGTGGGCATGCAGGTGTGTGTGGGTCCCCGGTGCGCCGCCTGGCGATCCATTGATCTCCAGCTTTTGCTGTGAAGTCTGGCCTTTGTCCGCCTGATCTACTTCTCGCGCCTTCCTTCGTTTCACTGTCATTCCCTGACACTCCACTCTGACAGATCCTGAGTGTTGCACCGGTGGGAAAATAACGCATGTCTCTGACCTCTTGAACTTTGATTTTTTTTCTCAAAAAGCCCCAGAGAAAGAATGCCTTAGCAGCTCTTCAAATATCCACCAAGGGACATGGAGACAAGGAGAGCAAAGAGACGTTTTAAGGCAGGTATGGATCTCAGCTGCTGTCAGGTGAGAGAATCAGGTGAAGGATTTAAAGCATGGCCACTGTTTGTGTTGTGAATGGATGTCAGAGAGTCTGGACTTACACACACTGATGTCAGCAGCTCTTTTCCTTGCACTCAAACTGAACACAAGGCTTTAGCTTCACTTGTGGCCATTTTTACTGCATCAGTTTTCAGATAAGCTGAGATATGTCAGCATACGTCATTCTGTTAACACCCCATTTATGGATTTTCCTTCCAGAGAACAAAATTATATTCCTGCTTCAGAGGGTTAAAGAAACATACCTCCAGTAGCCAAAAATAGATATATTAAATGAATTGTGAAATGCATTTATATATTTTACAACTATATCGGGGGTGTTCAAAGTGAGGCTCCGGGGCCATTTGCTGCCCTCAGGAGGATTTTGCACGGCCGATCACAACTCAAGGATGACCAAAATCTGGTTTGCAGCTCAGTCAGTTCATCCAGATTAACATTTTAAAATAACATTTTAGAGTGCAGTTTTCACAAATCTGATAACTTTCAAACACACAAATTAGAATGTACTGAAAATGGAAAATCTGAGTTATAACATACAATTTCTGCTTTATTTTAATAGTAAAAACAACCACAAACATCCAGTGATTTTCACTAAAAAGCAGATTATTAGACGAGACAAAATAAGCCACATCCTGCTCTTGTTGCTGAGAAGATTAGGAGATTTACTGTTTGTTTTTCAAATCTACAATAATTTACAGACTCCTTTCTACATAAATCACTTTGTTTCATTAAAATATTGTGTATTTAGTTTATTAAGCAGCTACAAATTTAAGACTCAAACAGTGTTTTGCAGTTTAAAACAGGTCACAGGTCAGAACATGTACTCATCACAAACCCTTTCAAATGACGAGGCGGGTCCATCCGGTCCTCCACCATCGAGGTACCGAGCAGATAGCCGCAAACTCTCCAGTCAGGCCGTCGGACAGCTGAAGGGACACAGAGCGGGGTCTCTGAAAGGTCACGTGCCGCTGAGTTTGGACGCAGCGTCGGATCCTTCCTGGAGCGCTGCAGTGTGCATTAACCGCGGGGGGGGGATTGGCGGCCGCTGCTCCTCAGCAACAGGACAGCCTATGGAAAAGGCTCCGGCTGCCTCACTGACACACCGATGACATCATGCGTTTCCCCGTCCTGTCTCCTTCACTGCGTGCCCCTGCTTGACTGTGTGAATGTTTCAGCTGGGAGTAATAAGGAGCCACGTGTGCAACACCTTCCATATGCTGCATCACCTTCGGGCCAGACTCAACAGCTCAGCCGGGACGTTTCGCCTTCAACCAGGCGCTCATGTATACTGAATGAACTACACACCAAACTCATGTTCAAAGGTGATTTATCTTGTGCAGGTGTGATAATGTCAATACGTTGATTAATCATGCCATGACTGAGCACCATATGCACTACTGATGATTAGCACTGATAGCTACGTGCCACCTTGCAGTAGATAATAGAGATTTAGTCGCATTTCTGTGGTATAGATTTGAAAGGTGTGTGTTTATAATGTCTTAGCATGTGCTATCAGTGACCTGCAGGATTACATCTCCCCCCTGCCGCTCGGGCTAGCACTGCAGCAGCATATTGTATGACTGTGAGCAGCATTTAAAAGAGTTTGAATGTGTGTGCAGATTGCTCTTTGGTGCTTTTTTTCTAATCCCTTTTGGCTTCACAATGCTGTTTTTCTCAACAATGGCGAAAGCTTTGAAAAGAGACAAGAGCAAGCGTGGCCACAGTGTCTGGGCCCTGATTTCATGCTCAGGGGGATAAGAAGAAAGTGTGTTTTTGAGGGCCACGCATGATATTAAGCACCATGTGGACAAGCTAATCTACATACAGTCCTCCGCTTGCTTTGCAAAGAAAAAAGGATGAATTGATCTTTTCGACAGCTTGCAATGGGTTTATTAATATTAGACTGTTTCTGCACTGAATTGCTTTTCATCTCTTGAAGTTGTGATCCCTGTGTTGTTTTTATTGGACCGGAGCGAAGTGGACACGTTTAATTTGTCTCATCTACACCAATAAGACCCCAAATATACACTTTTTATCCTCTATTAACGCCTCAACTTTTTCACATGAGAACCAAAAACTTTTAATGTCTAGTTGAAATTTTACATGAGTAATAAATTGGACTTTGATCCAGAATTGGACTGGAACATTGAGACGGGCCAGTTTCCTGCAGCCTTCACCCAACACACCCCTATCAGATAATTGGGACTTTAGGAAGGCTCTGAAGAACATGACTGCATGCTGAGGTGGGAATCCAGTGATCAAACCAGTGATTCCCATCCTGGACCTCAGGGTTCGCTCTCCTTCCTGTTTTAGATGCGCCTCTGCCACAGCACACCTGGTTCAAATGACGCCATTACCTCCTCAGACGCCATCAGGAGTCACAGAGTTCGTCATGTTGACTTGCTCCTTTTTTCAGTTATTCCCTTTAAAGATTCCCTCTGCTTCCTGTTCAGCTTCCTGCTCTCCCTCCACTGTGCTCAGTTCTGCTGATTAACTCCCACTCATCTTCTCAGCAGACTTTTGGGGGTTTTATTTATAAAATAAAGTCTTTATTGTCATCGTACATTTCTGTACGGTGTACACAAACACAACAAAATCGGGGCACAGTTCTCTCCTCAGTGCAATTATATTCAATAATCAATAAGTAATGGAAACAAAAATACAAAACCAAAGTTGCACTTGATGTCAAATGTCACTTACTGATATTTAGCGCAGATGCTACGTTTTTTCTAATCCCTGTCGTTGTCAGTCTCCTTCTTTTTGGACCCAGTTTGTCTTGTTTTTGGTTTAATGGTTTGGATTTTGCACTAACAGAGAGAAAACACGATTAGAGAAAACAGAACTGTTGCGTAAAGTCTTCGCCCCCTTCAAAATAAGAGCATGAATACAAATGTCTGATTATTTGAAGAATTTTTAACAGCCGATAACCAAAACTTCAATTCAAATGTTGAACTTTATTCAACTGGAAGTTTTCAAAACAGACAAATAAATTTGTGCTTTAAAGTTTACCTGGAAAAATTGATTTTAGCGGAAGCTAAGAGTAATAAACGTTTTCAAAGTTGCCCAAAACGTTAAAGTGCTAAACGCACAGTTAGCGGATTAGCAGAAGTGTTCTCACCACTGTGTACTGTCCTGCTCTGGACCGGATGAACGGATCTTTGTCCTTCTGCTTCGACAATACACTAGTTAATATTGGTTTAACATATAAGATTTCAATAATGTACAATGTGTAAAAGGTTACAGAGAGGGAATATTTCAGCAGAGAGGCTTGAGGTAACACATTTTTATGGTAAAAAAGTCTAAATTTTACACAATTAAATGTATTTATTCTGTTTTGGAGTTAGTAAGCCATTCATCAGGTATTTTTAAGACAAAAACAGCTTTCAGCTGGTAATCAGACACTGCTTAAATTCAGAAGTCCCTCATTATTAGGTCACTGTAAGACGCGCTCACACAGTCGTGTCACGGCGCTGTCTCCCACTCTGACCGAGTGGCAGCAGAGCTGATTTGTTGCGCTGCATTACGCTGACAGATTGAGCGATTGTTGACAAACAGCTCGACTTGATGCCAGTGTCGCCACGGTCATCTCCTCTCCGCCGCCTGACCATTTGCTGTTGTGCAGTGATTTGCTGGGGCTGCGCTGGATGACAGCCATTCTTCATCTCTCACTTTCATTGCGCCATAAAAGGGTCCTCTGGTGTGGAGGATGCTGCTGCGTGCTGGCCGTTCTTTGTCATCATTACGTTGTCACAGACAGGATAACCAAAGAGGGAGCAGGGATGAAGGGCGGGGGTGGGGTGTGTAGGCAGGGCAGAGGTCACCCAGGCCGCAGGAATCAGGTCATCTGTCTGTTCATCTTCATGAAGTGGAGTCCCAAATGGCAGCTGAGGACGCAGAAACATGTCCTTAGCAACATACATCCCATCTGGGACTTGGAGTGCGTTCACACCAGATCAGTTCAGTCCGCTTTAATCCAACTCCAGTCTGTTCGTTTAGAAACCGGTTCGTTTGGGAAGGTCTGAATGCATAATCGAAACAAAGACGAGAACGTTGTTGCTGTTCGAATGCATATGTGAATGGCAAGCAGATCAAATACTGCTCCAACAGCAGGAGGCGGACTACAACGCAGGGAATCCTGGGTAAATACAAGCAAAATAAACGTGTTAGCCTAGCGCTAACAGGAGAAACGGCTCGTGGTTTTTAGCCAAAAAACAAGATGAATCCTCCTGCTAAAATTTTTCTACATTTTACAAAGAAGGACTTTGTGCTCAGTGTCTTCAGAGGGTTTTGTGTTGCTTCCTTCAGTGGTTCTTGGCGCAGCGCCCCCCGCAGGCGAGGA
The DNA here is from genome assembly GCA_903067095.1 of Girardinus metallicus. Lineage (NCBI taxonomy): Eukaryota > Metazoa > Chordata > Actinopteri > Cyprinodontiformes > Poeciliidae > Girardinus > Girardinus metallicus. The sequence goes on along the minus strand of CAEGAE010034134.1, from coordinate 105,597 downwards.
GAGGAACAGGTTGCTCAAAGGGCTTGGTTTGTTTCACACAGTGCAGCTGAAAATGTAACAAATGTTGCAATTTTGTTCCTGAATCTGTCAGTTTACCCCTAACTTTTAATGAGAATCAGCCATCAGGCAAAGATTTGTTTTTCTTACATTAAAAATCAAAACATGAAATAGAACAGCTCTGTCTGGATTTGTGTCTGCAGCAGAACGAGGGGCAACTTTAAAGATATAAAAAGATTGAAGCTGAATAAGCTCTCTAAGCTACCAGGAGTCTTTGATCTGAAAAATGTTTGCATGCTCTGTGATCACGCAGAAACACCAGCGGGGCTGGATGGGGGGGGGGGGGCTGAAACCTACCAATTGTCTGTGTGTCTGAATGCTTGAACAGATTTCCTTTGCTCTACACCTGAAATAGAGCCTTCACCTGCAGATGAACCCGAGCCGTTCACAGACTTCCAGGCTGTGGGTGAGGCAGCATCTTCCATATTTCCCTGACAGTGGGAGATGATCCTTCAGGTCCTGCAACAGTCTGCCGTGCTACTGGGATGGGGAGCGGCGGAGGGGGCCTCTGATCTCATCGTGCATCGGCTCCCTTTGCCGGGAAGCAGCAGGATGATGTAATGCTGTTTGTGCTGCTGCACTGTGTTCTTATCAGATGCGCTACACAGGAGAAAGAGTCAGAAACCAATGTAATATTCACTTCTACAACAATTTTATGAGCTATCATCAAAAGCCTCATTTGTCGCCGTCTGTTATGCGCCGCCATGTGTTTCTGCTGCTCTCCTTAGTTCTGCTAAGAAATTATCAGGGTTTCTGGAAAGCAAGATGTGGATTTATGGATCATAACCTTAGAAATGAGACTCTTCATATGTGGCAGAGTTCTTCTGACAGAAGGTGTCAGATGTTTACATACACTCATCATCACTAAGGATGCATTTTATTCATCTGTTTTTCAAGGTGAAAATATGAAACGACAAGCCGCTTCAGTGGTTTCTGGAGGCGAGAAGCATATTTTTCTATTAATCATTTATGAAATGCTCAACAATCTATCTTCAAACGTAGACAGCAGAGTGATATTTTTTTTTAAAAGGCCGTTTTGATTCTGACATCAACTGAGTCTGTTGCTGAATGTAAACAGAAATCCTGAGTATTATGTTTTCTCATTCAATTCTGTCGCCTTTTTATAGCGGAGATTACCTTGATATCGAAAGTACTTTCAGCACCTTGTAGTCCTGATGGGTTTATAATAGGCCCGTTAATGGTCAGGTGGGACGGAGCTAGAGCTGTGTAGTGTCAGCATCTTGCTAACGGTCTGCTTAGCTACCATTGCAGAAAGTGAACACATCAACACTGGTCAAGCAGGCTAACGTTTAGCATCCAGAATAGCTTTGACTGCAGACCTAGAGAAACTCCATGAAGTCTAATAACTGAGTCTGTACCTCAATAAAACCATGATAGAAACTCATTATGAATAAAAATTGTATTTACAAAAGTATCCTGGGCTAGACACAGCAGATCAAGATGAAAACTGTTTTCACATGATATTTGACTCTAGTAAATCACGTAAAACATCTACAGCTGGAAGTTTCTGTCTCTTTAAAACCAGTTTTGGAAACACGTTTGCTAATCTGCTAATGGCTGAGCTAATTTTTCTAAGCGCTTTACAGTTTTTGTACATTTTGAGTATGTTTAGCACAGTTAGCTTCCCTTAAATAACATTTTCTGGATACACATGTACATGAATAAACTCCAGTTGAATAAAGTTTGACGTGTTAAAGTTTGGTTATCAACTGTTAGGAGTTCTTCAAGTAGACATTTGGCATTATTTATGCTTTTGATGCATAAAATGATTGATTTTGATGCTTTAGCATTAGCGCTTGCTAAATGCTATGTTGGTGTAGCGCTTTCGCTAAGTGGAACTACTATTAATGATATAACTTGGCACAAATTTTTAGTTAGCGGTGTCCACAACCATATCCTTAACCTTTAGATTATTCTCCAATAGGTTCCAGTTATGAGGAACAGCTGAAGTTTTATTTTGAGTGAAAACATTCTGGGAACACAGTTCACCACTTCAGCAATCAAATATCCAGTCAGAATCAGGCCAGAAACTGTTGATTGCTCCAAAATGATGTGGTTTCTCTGCAACCGACTAACAGACGTTTGTCCAAATAAATGTTTATATTTGATTCTGAATGTGTAAATTTAACCCTGTGTGGATGTGAACTGTCAACCAGAATTGTATATTTGGGGTCAATAAAATCAAAGTTGATGACCTGACAGTTTTATGGCAGGTGCTACATTTGATCCAGTTCACATTGTAATATTTTATAAATGATGAAATTACCAGAGGACACAGAAACGTTCTCCATCCCTCCGCCCCGCCCCGCCTGCCTCTGGAGTCACCTCTGGAGAATCACTCCAGTCCTGTAAAATCCAAGGCTGAGGTTATTATACTGGGACTTTTATGCTGGTAATTAACATCACCTTATTATGTCCTCAGCAGAGATGAACCCCAAACTGGAATGTTTCTGCCTCTGCTTTTCACTTGTCTGCATGAAAGCTGCAGTATGTAACTTTTTATAAATATATATTTTTTTACATTGTTGAAAGTGTCACTATTTTGTGACAGTTTGGTATAAGTCAGTCATTGGCGCTCCTCTGCCTTCCCCCAGTGCTCCCAGTGCTCCCAGTGCTAACTAGAAACAGTTGATGAGAGCCAAGAGCCAGGATAATCAGTGAATGCTAGGCTAGTTAGCTAGTTCCTGTACCTGTAAGTTGTTTCACCTTCATCAGCATGTTGAGCAGTGAGTACATGAGGGTGATTGACAGCACTAAGCCCCGCCTCCTGGCTCTGATTGGTTGTTTTTAGTGCATTAGATTGTGTGTCTCATAGCGAACTTTCACAGTTTTAACATATTTTTACGTTTAAATTAAATACTGCAGCTTTAATTGGCCTTTATGTTCCATCTTCCCTACATAACTGACCTAAAGTATGCAGCATCTTCCAGCGGTCTTCAGCTCTCCTGAACCAGCGAAGCATCGCGACGTACCTTTCACGTACGTGATGATGAGAGACCGAATGACTCTACTTCCTGTCCTGCGTTGCAGCCGCAGCTCAGACCCGGTCCTGCATAAGAGCCTCGGAGGTGAAGCATGTGTCAGAGCCGCGGAGCAGGAGATGAGTCAGAAGAACACTTGTCAGGTGATGTCATCTCCAGTGAGCGCTGATGACCGGTCCCAGCTGTTTCAGAGCACTGAGGCATACTCTGCAGCACCTGTCTGAGGCAGATTTAACTCACACAACTGCAGCAGGAGGCAGGGCCCACTGCTCACACGGCTTTTATTACTCCCCGATGATGAAGCCGACAGAGGTCAAACGGGGAAGACGGTACATCTCCAGCAGAGCGTGGTTCTACTGTGTCAGGTTGGCTGAGAACTTGCTATGGACGGTGTCAGAGTTTCTCAGCAGAGAGTGTTCAGTTTGGATTGTGATGATGCATAAAAAAAGAAAAAAAAAAAACAAGAAACCGTGTCATTGGGGTTAGGACTGAATTATACCAGTGAAAGTCATTTCTGATGACACACTCACTCATGGCTCATCCAGATGAAGTCACGCAGAGTAACCTTCACCTCAAGTAAATCTGCTTCTTCCCAACAGAAGAAAAAATAGTTTCTCTCTCTTTCGGACTGGAAAACAGAACTTCAGGTGGGAGATTCAATTACATGGACGCAGTGTAGGAAAATGCAGTTTCGCAACCTTTCCTTCTCAGCAGCTTGAATGATGGATGATCCAGGCCAGTTGTGATGTCACTTTAGGACATAAACACAAAAACATGTTTTTATTTCACAGCTTTCATTTGTTCAAAAACAGCTTTGACACTGTTATGATCTCCATATTCATAGAAGTCTGGGTATACTTTGAGTAAATATTTCCATTAAGGTTATGGATTTTATCCGTAAACACGGTGATGTTCAGCACAAGTCATTTCAGTCCCCTCCTTTGATCCTGTTTTTATCATTTGAGAAATATTGCCAGTTTTAGCTCCATTGTGTCTCGACCTGAAATGGAAATATTCATACATGTTTATGCTTCGTCTCGTCTGGAATATTGTAATGCTCTCTACACATGTCTAACCAAAACTACACTAGAGACCGTCTGTACAAAATCTGACTAGATCGTCCAAATTTCCTCATGTGACTCCACTGCTGGTGTAACTCTATCGGCTCCTAATGTTTTTCAAGCCCATTTCAAGATCCTGGTTTTGTCTTGCAGAGCTCCGCAAGGACAGACACCAGTTTACATTGGACTGGTGCATCCTTCCAGCTCATCAGGTCCATTTCTGCTGCTGATAGAAGCCGGTCACACAAAGCTGAGAACCGAAGGAGAAAAAAACCTTTTCTTCTGTCGATCCAACACTAAGTAACAAGACTGAAATAAAATTCCATCCTTCCACCAAGAAGCTTACGGGGAGCCATTTTGTAAAGCTATGCAGTCAAAAATTAAAGGCACTAATTTTGGGATTAGTTGTCAAAAGAAAATAAAAATGGAAGTTCAGATAAGCCACTTTCTTTCAATATGGCGGACATTACAACGTCTCGCGACAACGGGCCGACCCGCTCAAGCGGTAACTTCCTGTTCAAAAGCACTCGTCCAATCGGCGATCTCTCAGGTCTCCAACCGGGACGTACTCTTTCCGTTTTGTTAATGTTGTGTTTTTGAATTTGTTGAAGTGGTTTGCACCTCAGGGCCACCGTAGGATAGCATGTGCATTTCAGCAACATGTGAAAAATACACAGTTGCACAGACACGCACTGCAATAAGCAGAGCCTCCCTCGTTGCCTATCAAAACCTGTTTCAGTGCAGTGGCTGTTTTCACAAGGCGGTGCGGAGCAACAACTGCTTTAATCTAGAAAACAATCAATAGTTTTAGGCTGTTACGATTGATGTGTATCGGGCGTGACAATTTGGCAAATGATAAAAAAGTACCTCCAACAGGAAAGCACCAGATGCCAGATCATTTACAAAAAAGTTTAGATGTACAGACACATTTTCTTAATGAATATGTGAATTACTTCTTCATTGATTTCTATTGTGTGAGAAAATTGAAAGTGCAGAAAGAAGTGTCTGCAAAGGCGCCTGCAGACACACTTCATTGACATTTTACTTGGACGCTGTGAGAAATATTGCATATGCTGAAACCAGCAGATTGTGCGTTCAGAGCCTCTGGTGAATCAAGGTTACCGCGGCAACCCTTTTAGTGGTGGCCTGTCATACATTCAGCAGCACAGGGATCATTACAAACTGTCCTCCATCACATTATGACATTTCTTAATTGACTACCAATGCAGCTTTGCTGAGTTGACGGAAAAAATCGGATTTTAATCTAATCACTGTAATAAACCTGATTGGCTCACAGCAACACTCTGGCATATTAAAAACGTGCATCACAGAGATCGGTCAGAAGAGGACTAAATTTTAATACGGTGTATTAGATTCCCATAGAGATTCATCTTTTATATAACATAATAATATAGGCTGTCTGAGCCAAAGGTATTGTTGCAATTATTTTCTACAGATTTCCTTTGTTATTCTGTTTGCGTATCTTTACAAAACATCACAAGCACAAACTGCTATTGGTATTTCATGCAAAACAAATTAACACTGAAATAAATGAAGCTTTTCAAACTGGTTTCAAAATATAAATGAGAAATATGTTTCTTTACTTTGATATTTCTGCTTTCCTGATCATGTCTTTTAGAAAGAAAACCATAAGAAGTTGTGTTTGCAGTTTATCACAGGAGACAGAAAATATTTAAAATGTTGTATAATGTAAAACAAACACTGCACATCAAACTCAACACGTAATCCCAGGGGAATAGTAGTGGCTCCATCATGCTGTGGGGATGCTGGTTAGAAATATTAATGGAGCTAAACAGAGGATCATCCTGAAAAAATAAGAAACAGAAAAAATGTCCACATGATTCAGTATTTATTTGGCAAAATATTTGAAATTCATGAATCATTTTTCTTCCAATTAGGCTGCAAGGGGACAAAATATTGAAAAATACAAAATATTTTTTCTTTCTGCAGACATACAAACTGCCACTTGGGTTTTTCCAGCGAACCTTCAGTCAGTCGGTGTTGCCAGGTTTGAAGCTGAAGCACATCATTAAGAAGCGCCCCATAGATCCCCGTCTAACCCGGCACGCTGGCTCACTGCCGCTAACTCCCTGGATGAAAAGCCCAAGGCTGCGCAGGTTGACACTCTCTTGCACACACGTAAATGATGGCACAGAGGATGGTGGTCCACAATCCCCTCAGTGATTTGGTGGAGGAGACAGGGAAGGAGAGGAATGATAGATTGCCTGGAGAGAGAGGCGAGCGGCAGGATCAGGCCTCTCGTACCTGAAGAGCACCATCTGCTGTCAGCTTGGTGACTCCTTCAGCTGCAGTGATGTGTGCATGTAAAGCAGCACGCTGAGAAGACATCAGACTGCTGTCAGGCGCGCCGATGACGGGCTGCATTAGAAAGCGGACGAGCAGCCTGCAGAGAGAGGCGGGTGGGAAGCTGAGGACACCACCGCTTTTATCTTTACAGAGAAAAAATGGCTCTAACCCCGACGATCATGTGCTTTTTAGATTAGGTTTCGCTCCATGCTGCTTGTTTTACCAGAATATGTTCAAAGGAAAAATGCAAATGGACGAAAGCTTTGATATAACAGTTCTGTTAAACTGCAACAATAATACCCAGCGAGAGTTTTCAGGATGAACTCCTGACATTTCCTCTCGTGCTCAATACGCATTCCTCTAAAGTAGCATGTGCTGGCCTTCCACTGGCAGTATTTCATCTGCAGAGCCCCATGTGTACACCCAGAGTGAAATAACAGAGCAGCTAAGGGAAGAAAAGCCAGCGTAGTGCCGGTATCAAATGGCCGTCTCTGGCCCTCTTAAAACAATGAACTGTTTATGGTCAATTTTAACAAGCTGAAATACTCGCTGCGCCGTTTCCCCTGAAAACAAGAGAGCTCAGAGCGTCCGAGGGAAGAGAACGGGACTATCAGTCCACCACTGGAAACAGAAACTCTTTTCGGTGTCTTCCAGTAGTAAATGTCTTGAGCTTGTGAAATTATAAAGGTGGTTTTCCAAATTTTTACAAATAAAAATCTGAAATGTGTGGTGGGTCTTGGATCTACCAGCTTTTAGACACTGAAGTTTTGCTGCCTTTTCTGATCTTGATCTTGGTTGAAGAGCATCTTTTAACACCAATTTGCAGGTTTTGATTAAAGATAAAGCATGACTAATCAGGAGCTCAGATTTTTAATTTCTGTCTTTTTTTGTTTTTGTTTTGATTTATATGAATATAACAATGCTTAAGTATATGACTGTATGAAGTTATAAAAATGTTTGGCAAAGAACATGGAGTTATTGGCTAGTGGACACATTAAACTGCTGACGGATAGAACTACCTAATAATGTAACGTAATTTTTATTTGTAAAAATATGATTATAGTAAATCTGTGGTTTGAATGTGACAGGGGTGTGAATACTTTCCCCAGGCGCTGCTGTGTAAGAGTCTCGCTGGGCCGCTGCCCCCCCTCTCTTCTCATTTTCTATAACCCTTCTATAAAAACAAAGTCCACACAGACTTTGTCCTTTTTATGTCTCAATAAAAAAATAAAACCCCTGAAGGGGAAATAATGACATATTTCTGGGATGAGGTGTAGGGTCAGCATCAAAGGCAGGGTCTTGTCATCTCCCATTTCATTTCGGGGGTCCAGAGGAGCCGGATAGTCAATAAGCAGCAGCTGTATCGACACCTGTGACATTGAGCCGGTTTGCCTCCGACTGCCGGCCTCTGGCTCTGCAGCCGCCGGAGGGAATCGCACGCACCACTGTCCACCGGCGTGGGAGCATGTCGATACTAAAAAGGTCGCAATTTATGAAAGGCCCTCGTATCACGGCGCTGATCAGCGGCTCCTTTGGGTCGAAAAGTCTGCGCTCAGATTGATTCTGCAGGTGACAGTGCTGCCAGAGATCAGCAGTGTCAAAAGAAAAGGTTTGCATGTTGAAGCTGAAGGCCGTAATTCCACAGGATTTGTGTCAGTCGGACTCGGATGCTGGACAGTGATGGGCGATCCGCTGACCCCGCAGGGCCACACTAACCTGTCAGCAGGAGACAGCTGCAGATTGTGGGGAGAATATTATATTATGATGAGCAGCCATCATGGATGGATGGTGCTGTGGAGTCCTGCTGCAGGGATCAAGTCACACAATCAGAACAAAACCAGAACAAGGTTGCAAGAGGGCATTACTGCATAAGTCAGCAGGTAACACTCAGGTGCACACGCCTGGCGTCCAACCAGCAGCAGCGCGTGTGTGTAATCTGGATGTGCAGCAGGGCCAGTGTCGCTGTCAAGAAACAGTGAAACAGAAACATTAAAATAATGTGTGGAATGGACAGGTGCACCGCGGGGCATCATGAATAAATGAGCGCACTCCAAAAGCAGCCTCTCCTTTGTGCTGCGTTGTATTTGTCAATGCTGGCAGAAGCACAGGGATGTGGGTGCAGGGCCTGGCTCACAAGCAAATAAATAAATAAATAACATGTTGAAAAAGTGCAAGCTGTTGTTAAGTTTGTGTGACATTCCAACCATACAGCCACACACAAGATGTGCAACTCCACACATTAAACCTGTTATGCTTTTCTTTACTCCATCTGTTTAGATTTAGGTTTGCATAAAGAAGAAGAGATCATGTTTGTTCCTACACAGAAAATGCTACGGCTGATTCTTCCGACACCTGCGTTATTTTTGATGACGACGGATTGATTAGAAATAAATAAGCAAGACTGATAGTGCTGAATAAATCCAATTACCTTGCAGGAGATGATCAATACATTTACCTGGGATTCCGTGCTAAAGCACTTTTAATCGACAGTACAGTATATGCTTGTTGACTTTAATTGCGAGATTGTGGGCTGCAGAAGCCGCGGGCAAACAATTGATAGTAGCTATTAGCCAATGATTAGTTGGACAGAGATGAACTCTTTTGCATTGATTGGGCTGGCTTACATTTCCGACTTTTGCAGGGGAATAAATAAATTCACCTTTAAATCTATAATGCATGAGTTTGTATTCATTATTTCCAGCAGAGCGTCTCCGCGGCTCCCTGCTTTCCATTGTGTTGTGCTCAGAGGAGCCGGCAGCTCATTCGGGTCAGTCAGCCGCGATGTCTGTTCAGAACCAAAACCGCAAACCCAGCAGGAGAAACTCGGCTGAGAACTTCACTCTGACAGTTAGATTTTTAAGTAAAACTGCAGGTTTCCTTTCACAACATCCTCAAGTCATCGCAAAGCTTTGACCACATCAAAGCCTTTCTTTAACATTTACATTTTTATTTAAGTTTTTCCCAATAGCTTTGGAGCTGCATCTAACAAGAGCTGGACCAAGAACGTGTGAATGTATGTTTGGTGATCCAAAATGTTGTGCAACTCAATGAAAATAAGTAAATATTAACAAAAAGGAAGCTAAAAGCATGAGAATGTATACTGTTCTCCAGTGAAAAGACAAGAGGCTCGAACGTGGATGTAAGAGTCCAACTTACATCCATTAAATGATCCAACAGAGTTTCAGAACCGTTCATCACTGACTTTCTGACATGATGACATCACACCGTCATTACAGATTTATCAACGAACCATTTATAATGCAAATCTTCAGCTCCACCACATCCTACCGGAGCTCTGGTCCACTGAGAGTAAGGAGGCTGTTGGGAGTACTGGGACCTTATCGTCATCCTAAAGAAAACCAGTTTGAGATGGTTTAAGGTTTGAGCGTTATCCTGCTGGAAGTAGCCACCAGAAAATGGGTCCACTGTGGTTATAAAGGGATTGACATGGAGATTAAACAATGCTCAACTGGTAAGGTGTTCAAATTGTGTGAAGAAGATGTGACACGCATGCAGACCTGCCTGAACATGAGGCATGTTGCTTAGCCAAACTCTGACCGCTACATCTGAATGTTTGAGCTAAAGTAGAGACTCATCTGATCTGCTGTTGTCCGGTTTTAGTGATTCTGTGGGAATCGTAGCCTCAGTTTCCTGACACACCAGGTGTGGCACCTGGTGCTGTCCGATGCTGCTGTCGGTTCTGCTTCGAGGTTTATATGCGATGGTTGGAGCAGTCTTGTGAAATACTGTTGCTTCTCTATCACACCGAACATGTCTGTCCATGCTCTTACACCACCGAGACATTTTCAGTCACACAGCTAAATATTTCCTGTTTTTCAGACCATTGTCTGTAAACTGAGACAGTTTGGTGAAAATCCCAGCAGAGCCTGACTGGCACTAACAATGACGCAACATGCAAAGTCACTTAGACTCCCTCGCTTTCCTGTTTTCAATCTCACTTTTAACTTTGGCAAATCTTCTACCTCTTCCGTACCACTAACCCTAATCCTAGATGGTTAAATTCATCAAGTTGTTGCCAAGCAATTGAACCGGTGTCCCTAATAAAGTGGCCTGTAAGTGCAAAATGAGTTACAGTAACTCACAAGAACACAAAGATATGAAAAGCTTATCATTCCAGGCACTTGTGCCGTCTGAACCGAGTGTTTTTGTTGACTTAAAGCATCTTTAATATTTAAAACGAGATTCCTTCTTTGCAGACTCTCATGACAGACTGCAAAGGAAACGTTTAAAAAAAGAAACTGACTACTGCTCTTTTCCTCCCTCTGAGAGAGAACACAGACCAGTCCTTGACCTCACTATCTCACTGCGGTTTGCATCCATTTCAGCCGTACGAAGCCTGATGGTTCATGCTAACGGTAACGCGGTCGCTACTGAAATAATTCCCAGCTCTGCTCTCAGGAGCGGCTTGTGCTTGTTTGTCCATGTTCTCAGGGCGCACAAGTATCCAGTAATCAGATTGAGAGAAGCTCAGCGCTTGCTGTCCTTAAACTTAATTTGTCTGCTCACAGCCTCTGACCCCGTGACCTTTGACATTCCAACCCGAGTGGTGCGGGTACCGAATCATTTATTTTCTTTTTTGGGACAAAAGCCAGATGAGGTGATTGCAGCCGTATGGCAGGAATGTTTGGAACTCAAAACAAAAATAAAAAGACGGATTAAAATGTAAATATTTAAGGTAAACTGATGTATGACCCCTGAGTAACCGTCCAGCCCCTTAGAGTCATAATCCATATTGATTTCTCAGAATTGCCTATTAAAAGAGCCATTTAGCTCATTTTGCTCGGGTCCGATCAATTAGATCAATTATTCAGGCAATAATTTTAGGTGGCAGCAAATGCTTGTCAGTAAGTATTCCACAGGAGACGGCGCTCATAAAGGCTAACATACACATCAATATGTTAGGGATTTCTTTTGCATGTTCACAATGCAGCAGTTGTGCTCAACAAATGGCATTAAATGAGGATCATTGTGGGGTCAGAGGTCAGAATGAGACGGCAGAGCCCAAACGGGAAATTTTAATGACAGAAAATCAGCAGGCTGCTAACATCCCCCCCCCACCTCTCTGTCTTTATAGCTCTTTTTGCCTTTCATGGCTTCTAACCATGTCTCTAGAGGATTATGCAATGGTGGTTTACCACGTCTTTTTTCCAGCACTATACTTGTGTCGCTTCACGTTCACACCAACTCTCCAGGCACACCCAGCATTAAAACTGAGCTGTTGGAGTTAACAGCGACTCCCTACAAGCAATTCATCTTCAGCTCATGTTCCCCTGCCGAGCCCACGCTGCGTCTCGTCCAACCGGCCGGCCTGCAGCGTACCCACATGTGCCGCTCAAGTGTTGCTCAGCCAGGCTCGCCTCCAGCTCTCTCCTAAAATAGACCCATCTCTGGGCCTCAGAATGTTTGGCTGTTTCCTTCCTCTCATCTTGTCCACGCTTGTTTGAGGGCTACAGCTGCTCGCTCTCTCTCTGACCACAGTTTCCATTGCTCATCACTGCTTAACTCTCAGACCCCTTCTGGAGTCCATTACCAAGGGTAACTTCCACAGATTTATCACCAGCATGACCTGCAGCAGCCAAAACACCAGCAGCATGAACACTCCGAGTGCTGAATGAGCTGTTCCGACCCCGTTTAGTCCCAGTAAAAGTCCAAACCAGAGACGAAATGAGGACTGTGTTTATTAAAGATTTTACAGTTACCCTCTGTGCAGTGTTCTGAAATGGGTGTCTGGGTTTAATGCATGTGTTCTGAGAAAGAATGAGTCTGCAACTCTGTGAAGCTGCAGAGAAGATATCTTTGATGCGGGCTTGAAAAGAGCAGATGGGATCTCTGCCACTTGTTTCTTTTAACTCCATCCACGGGTATTTCCATCTACATTTAAGAGCCACACTGTTTGAAAATTACAGCTATCTCACATGGAAAGAAAATGTGTTCCTAACATAACCCCAAACATTCCCATTTTATTTTAAACTTCACAGAGTTCGTCTGTCACTGAGAGCTTATTGATTTGACAAGAATTAAAACCACACTGAAAAGACCCTCATCAGCACTTCAGCTTAGTGCACTGGCTGAGATTTTAATCCTCTGAACACAAAACAGACTAAACTGGATCTTGCTGGTGCATCTGCTAAAAGTGACCTATGTCACCTTCTCTGCAAAGCAAAACTTATTCTATGTCATCCAAGGTCAAAATATTTTGAAATAAAAACATAGAAGCCAGATATGAGCACAGGAACAGACTCCAGCAGCTTCATTTTGTATCCAGGTCCAATCCTCAGTTGCCACTGTCCTGCAAATTTTGGATGCGTCCTTTGCTCCAACACACCTGACTCAGATGATTGGTTAATGACTAAGCACTGTAAAAGTTGCTGACATGCAAGGAGGTAATTCAGCCTTTCGATTCAGCAGTGTTGCAACAGGAATGCAGCCAAAAGTTGCAGGACATTGAAGAACCAAAACAAAAGTTGTGGTATTGTGTTGAGATTTTGTGTCCAGTCCATCTTTTCTGTTTGCATCTGTTTACTAATTTGCTGATTAATGCTGTGTTGAAACCAAACGCGATTTAAGCGTTAGGAGCGTCTGGTTTGCATTCAAAGTGTATGTGGACGCGCATCGAGGGCGTGTTGCGGCACGTTTTGTCTAGCACTGCACAGCTGATGCAAAATAAGCGTGTTTAGAACAATTTTGGCGCGTCTAGAGCAAAATGTCAGGTGTCTGATTCCAAAGTGCACAGGCGTCCAACTTGAAGCATTGGACGAGTTTTTGACATTAGATCAGTGTTTGAACCTTTGAGTAACTTTCACCAACAGAATTTTTTTTTTTCCTACATTTAGAACTGTGTACATATTTTGAAGGAGATATTGACTCACTACCCACACTTTCACATCAATACTGAATCAGTCCCATAGCAACGCCAAGCATTCATAGCACTTATGCGTCTTGACGACTTGCTGAAGTTCAAATTGAGCATCAGAATGGAAAGGCCAGAGGATTTAAGAGACTTTAGATATGTGTTTATCGTTGGCTAGTCTGATCTGCTGAGATTTTCATTCAACACTTCAAATCTTGAAGTGGATGGGTTGTGGCAGGAGAAGACCACACCACGGATTCCCCACAGGCCGCTCCTGTCGGGAATCCGTGTTGGTTCCATCCTGCCTCATATAAACGGTTCAGGGAAATAACGATGGTGTTTGGAGTGGTGAGACCAGAAGTTCAGATCATGGATTCAAGTCAAAATAATGAAAATATCAGAGAAACGTTTCTGACATTTTCCTCTGAGGGCAAAAGGACACTCCCCTCCACTTGGGCAGGTTTAGGACCCTGCAGCATGTGGGATGTTCCTAGTATGGATTTTCTGATGCCACTGACCCCGCTGCTGCCATGACCTTCTGCAACATCTCCATTGCCTCTTTGTGCCCTTTGATTTCTAAAGGTCTTTGTGTTTTTTTTGCTTAGCTCTTTCTTCCTGCACTGCCCTTGGTGGCGCCTCCTACTTTGATTGTGGGACTTCTTGCTCAAGTATATTCTTCAAACTCCTAGCCTAGCCTAGCCACATCTTACTCCAGGCTGGTATTAGCTTCTCTGTTTCAGGGTCTACATGTTGGGTCTTGATGTCTGTGGAAATCCAGGACTCTTGTGCTTTGTGCCTATTATTTTGCTGCCATTGCAAGTGCCTCTACAGCGTCCTTTAATTCAGTTCTTCTCAGTATCAGCCGCTTCCTTAACCTGGCCTCCTTTTTCACCTTAGGCCCATCAGGGCCCTTCTTTCTGATTTTCTCATGGATTTTTCTTGTTTCATTCTGGACAGTGGTTCTGATGCCCACTAGCCTTTTTCCTCCTTATTTTTTTTTTTTTTTGACATACTATTTCAGGTTGCTGGACATTGTGTATTGTTGGGAGGTTATTTGTCTTGACCTCATTTGTATCAGCCAGGTATCTGTTGACTGACAGAGTGTATAAACTACCTACCTTTCTCTCTGTATGGAATTGGATTTGCCTTTTTTTCCTTGCCATTTGTTTTTTAGATACTGGTAGAATCTCAAAGATTTTGCCTGTAAATTTCAGAGATTTTAAAAGGAAACGCAGCATGCAGTTTTTATGTACTATGGTAAAGCCCCGGCCCTGTTGGTGGCACTTAAGAGAGGCACAGTTATAGCCCTCACATCAGAGGAATTATCAGTCTAGGCTGACACCAGAGTGCTAACATTATCTGTTGCTTGTGCTGTCCCAGTCCACCTCTGTGCTCCTGTATGTAATTACAGTGGTTAATCTTCTGCTTCTCCCCTGTCTCCTGCCCACTTTGTGCCTCCCTTATTAGCAACTCTTTGCCCACCTGAGATTCTTTTTGTCTTCTTCCCCTTCATTTTCCCTCCCATAGTTGCAGACTGCAGTAGTCCAATCAGGGTTGCTATTGTTTATTGTGATAAGTTCGGATAATGAACAAATGACCTGCCACCTGGAGCACTTAGAGCCTAGTGTTAAACTCAGGTTATAAAAACCTCTTCCAGCTCTATTGATTTACTGGCAGCATTTGATTGTACCCACGGGGCAGGGGGCCTGCAAGGCTGCACAGAGCTCTCACTGTTTTACAGTCCTTATTACACCAAACAAATAAATCTCCTGACCATTAATTCACTGCCTGCGCCCTCGCTCTCCAGACTGATAGACCAAAAATCGGAGCAGATTCAGACCACTTGGCAGACCCAGCCAAATAACTAAGTATTTAGAGGTAATGTTTCTTTTCCATGTGCCCCCTCCTATATTGGATTTGCGGACTGCAGACAACTTTGAGTGTTGTAGGAAGACTTTATAGACACACAGGACAAATACACGAGGAAATCATTTGACTTAGGACATCTTGTTTTTGCGAACAACAGTCATTATTTCAATATCCTGTGGGGCTCTTTTACAACGCCCCTACAGTGACTTTTTAAGCTGCTTCTTTTCTGTTTACAGAACAGTAACAGGGCAGCCCGTAGTCCACAAGAAGAAACTGCAGGAGCAGTTGGATATTTTAAAGCTGGAGGTAAACACTGAAGCTGCTTAGGAAACGTGACCAAATATAGCACAACTGAAAGATAAATATGCAATATATTCAGATTTGAACCCTAATAAAAAAAAATGATGTTGAACTTCCCAGAGCAAACTCTGCCAGAAAGATTTACCCATGCATTTTGTTGGTGGTAGCCCTTTTAAAGGAAATAGAAAAGCTGTGGGCTGTGACGCTTATTTATGAGAAAAGAAGTTTGTTCATCTCTAAACCCTTTCACCCCGTTCCCCTTCTTTCCCACATAAACACAAACTCGGGACTCGTACCTCAACAAGTCCCGGCGCCGTGCCAGGATGATGAATAAACGGCCTGCGACACTACGAGATGAAAGGCTCCCTGATTAGTTCTTGCTAGAGTGTTTACCGTAGTTTGAATCACTACCATAACCTCTGATTGTAGACTTATGTAACATATGTTCAAATGCACTTTCCATCCTGCCCACCGGTTGCTCCGAGGCGTAATTGTCAACACATGCCAAGGGTTCGCTCGCATAAAGGAGACGCACACGGCCCGGCCTTCAGAGTGACGTCACCTTCAGACTGAAGGCCGTTCTAACCTCAAAGACTGATTCAGATTAACCAGCTCGGTCAGTTCGCTCAGATTAACTTGAATAAACATTTTTTACCTTATAAACAACCCCAGTCACACACATTTGTTGCAACAGCTTGCATTTTGAGGAAGCACAGTTTGATGCAGAACAACTCAGGACGTCTGACTTCAACAGTTTTATTAATCGTTTTACTTTCAGACAAAATTATAGATAGAGGGAATAATTTCTACATTCTTACAAGTCTAGCTTATATAGTACATTTCAGCAACAAGGCAGTTCAAAGCACTTTACATCATAAAATCTGACATAATTAATAAACAGATGAAAACTTACAGTCCAGACTAGAATTGATCAATGTTTGACTTATTATGAATCAAAAGCAGCTAAAACCAAATGGGACTTTAGCTGTGATTTAAAGGAACTCAGTGTTTCAGCATTTTGGCAGTTTTCTGGAAACTTGTTGCCTGTATGATTTACTTCATATGCAGAACTTAGAAAATATTTTTACAATAATCACTCTGATGAAAGATATGCAAATTAATGAGTTTCTCTGGGTATTATTGGGACATTAGTCCTTTAATGCTGGAAATGTCCTCTAGGTGATAGAAGGCCGACTTTGTATCTGCCTTTATGTGACTCAGAAGGTTCAGGCCAGAGTCCATCACTACTCCCAGATTTTGGGCCTGATCTCTAGTTTCTAGCTGTAACTTATAGGAAATAAAAATATGTGTTAACATTTGATTGTTCCTCTTTAAGTCCAAAAAATAATTACATCAGCTTTGATTTGTTCTGCATCTGCTCAGTGCTTGAATGAGTTCATAGTCACCTGGTGAAACTGTAATGTAGAGCTGGGTATCATCTGCGTAGATATGACAATAACTAATCTTAATACTCGTAAGAAGGTTCTTCTTATTACTGAAGAGTGAATGTATAGTAGGGAAGCCATCCATCCAGGGTGATTTAATCCTGAAATAATGACCAAACTCTGCTTTAGACTTAATGCGCTGCTGCATGGACGATGTGCTGAGGGGTTATAGATGTTCTGGTTGTTGTGGTTTTTCTCATAGCTTTAACAGAGGCTGACAAAGTAAATAATGCATTGCTTCTACCAAGTAGGCAGAAGTACTGAAAAACATTAAGTGCACTCATGTATATGAAATTTTAGTGTGATGTCACCCTGATAATGTGAAAATGTTTCTACTGTTATGGGATAACCCTAACCCTGCATCATGCCAAACGTCTCACTGAACAAAAACAGGCCAGCTGCGTTCAGCAGCTATTTCAATCCGACCTTTTATCTCAGCCTCCACCCCTGCTGGCCTCCGCATCGTTTCACGTCCCTCTGGAAAAAGGCAGTGCTTTACTTTTCTACCACACCGCGCTGCCTGTCACTTCAGAGAACACACACACCTAGGAGGCATGTGACATCTGTTCTCCCAACACTGGGTTAGCCATGTCCTCGACCTCATCCGCACCGTTCAGGAACACCTGGGAAGGCTGCAGGACGACCCGGGGACACGGCGGAGAAACGGAGAGGAAAGATGGATGTAGTGTGTGCGTGTGTGTGATGAGAGTGTGTTACAGAAAGACCCCAAGGCAACCGCAGGATCCGTTATGAGTCAAGGTGTGGTTCACTAACAGTGTGGTTTACCTACTAAACCTTTTCCTGCAGCCATACCAGCTGTATATACACGTCCCAAAGATACAGAATGTATGACACCAAAGGCTGAATAACATCCCACGCTTTGCTGTTCAGGAACAATGAGGAGGAATGCCTCAGCGGTGGGGACTGTGTAAAATGTGACAAAACAAACAGCTCTGCACTGAGGTTGCAGAAGTTGGGGTATAAAAAGTCAGGTTCTGGAGTCAGCAGTGGTGGGAAAGCAATTGCACATCCACAGGCAACTGCAGCAGGAGCAACTGTTTGAGTCATGCTGCTTGGCAACGTGTAGCAACAGGAAGGTTACAGAGTTGCAGCTAAAGTCAGTTCAGGACTGTTTAAAGCCGCAGCTCTGCTGCTAAAAGGCAAAGGCAGACTTTAAGGCAGGTCGCAGGAAAACTGCAGACATTCAGTTACAGCACAAAATTCCTCCAGCTCTCAGGCTGACACATCGATTCACACTGCAATATGAATACCTCAGGTTAATAATAGTGAAATTATATAATGCGAGTCTTTCAAATATGCTAGTGGGAACATTTCTCCATGTGGTGAATTCAGCTTCATAAAGTCTATTACTATTTTTACTTTTATTGCTCCATCACTGGAACAGACCCCTGTGGTCTGTTCTTGTAAACCTGACTTGCCGACATCCCCGAATTCATTCAGCAGGGTTTAAATCTGGAGAATGTGTCAGAGGATTTAAAAGAGAAAAAAGATTCTCCAGGAATTTCTCCGACACGTATTTGTGTCGACAGCTCATCAGATCCTCCAGTTCAATGCGAGTGACATTTGTGTAGGTCTTCCTCTTGACCTTTTAGTGCCATAAACTTCAGGATCTGTCCAGACATTTAAAACGTCCGTCGGCTCTCCAGTGACGGAGCGCTGCAGGAAACCTTGCTTGAGTAGCTCATCAAGAAAATTACAAAACAGCCGGATTCATGGACCGATTTGTTCTCTTTAGAGTTATTGGTCTTATTTTTATTTTTTATCAGCTAACTTTGAGTTTAAATGCAGTTCTCCATAATTTCTCCTCTCCATCAGGTTTGTTTTGCGATGTTACTAGTAATAGTTCTGATCCACCATGTAAAGTAAATACTTCTAATTCCTTCCTGGCTCTTGAGATTTTGATCAGGAGTTATTATTCGTCATCCACACTCTGTTTCTTGATCTTGGTTTATTATTCATCTCATTTAGAATGACATTTGTGCAGCAAAGTGCAGTGTCATATTTATTCACATCTGAGTGTTTCTCTGTTGTCCAGATTTACCTTTCGCTGTTGAAAACCCTGCAAAGACCAGGAGTTCAGATAATGGATGGATTCCCTGGCAGCAGCTGTAACTGTGCTGCTTCCAGCATAGGAACACGTGTTAAATTTATACAAAAAAACTCCTTCAAAAATTAAACCAGGTGTCCTTTTAAAAAGACAAAAAGCCAAACTTATTAGTCAGTCATTTCTTTTCTTCCAAATCCAAGGATAGACATCAATATTAATGTATTGTAACCGTTTTAGCTCGTTTCTGCCCTCATTAGGGAAACGTTGGCTGTCCTTTTGTTGGGAAAAGCCCTGCAGCCACAAACAAGAGCCGCTGTAAACTTCTATTTCTTTTTCACTTTAAAATAATCACATTTTCTCCAATTTTTTCCTACTTTCAAACAATTATCATTTAAATTTCACTTTTAACATTTGATGAATTCAAAATAAATGCCTTCACATTAACGAATTTGGACAAGCAAGTTAGGTTTGCCTCCATTAAACAGGTTGCCTCATTAAGTTAGAAATCAGGAGTGTTGACCAAATGTTCCTCTTTGGTTTTCGATAATTAATCCAACACCTAAGAATGTGTGTTTTCATAGAGCCTGAGCCAAACAAGTGAGACAATGATCTTCAAAGCAGCTGCAGCCTCTTGCTGGCAGCAGAGACAGCGAGTGCAAGTGAGGAAATAACAACACTCATCTTGACTTGATAACGCTCCTTGTTGTAGAGGCAGTAAAAACTTCCTTTGTCAGTAAAAAGCAAATAATAGTCTGTAAATTTGTGGAAACCATCTTTTTTTTTCTCTGCTCTCTCGTCCACTTTTATTCTTTCTCACTCAAATTTGATGAAATCCTTCATGAAATTTTACCGTACCTTCAGTTTGTGCTGAAACGACAAACTTCTGGTTGTATTTTGATACATAAGTAGGTATTTTATGTAATGGATACATGTTTCAAAATATTTTTGTATTTAAATCTGAAAAGTGTGGCATGCATAAAATCCAGTGCAACCAATGGGAAGCCATGTGGAAGAAGGTAATCTGGTCAAATTTAAATGTTTAGCCGTCATATTTAATTACATGTATAGTAGAAAACTGCATATCACCAGAAACATACCACTCACATAGTGAAACATGGTGGTGGCAGCATCATGCTGCGGGATGTTTTTCCTCAGCATCGCCTGTAAAGTTGCTGAGAGTTGACATTAAGGAGGATGGAACCAAATCCAGAACAATCCTGGAAGAAAATCTGTTAAAGTGCTGCAGAAGACTGGAGACTGGGGTGGAGGTTGACCTTTGACCCTGGGCATAAAGCCAGAGAAAGAATGGATGATTTAGATCAAATAATGTCCAAGTGTGAGAGCGGGACACCCCAGTTTGAGTCTTGATGCAGAAAAGAACGGCTTTACTGTCTGAAGCTGGGAGAGAAGTTTACGTTGTTCTGCAAAGCAAATACACGCCACACTTTTCAGATTTTTACTTGTAAATAACTGTGCTCTGATCTATCGCACACAATTCTAATAAAATAGATTCTCACACTGTAATGTGAGAAATGTGAAAACATTTACACTGCAAAATTTAGTAGCAATGTAAATGCAACTAAATTTGTGAAGTTTAGTTAGAGCGAAGTTTCTCTAATTGCATTAGAGAAACTTCACTCAGCATTTTATTTTTACAGGTTCATGCCATTCTGCCTACTGGGAAATGAGTAATAGTGTAATTGTTTGCATTGTTGTGGATCAGGAGAAAGTTCGAGATTTGTTTTCCAGCCCTGCACATTTAAATGTGGTGGAATTGATCTTCCCCAGTCGCGAACTGATGTTGTACTTCTGAGACGTGTGCCGCCTGCAGCGCTGCCTGTTGCTCGCTCAACACATTGACTCAGCAGGGTCACGAGTTTGTTGGCTCGCGCTCAGCTTCCTAACAGCCTTTTCAAATCATTAAGTAATGAAGAGGGTGCCATTCAAATATAAACGCATCCACAAGCCAGAATCCTTTCATGTTTTCAGCCATAAATAGTCGTCGTTTTTTTTTCTCTGAGCTAATGTGCCTCTCAAAGCCATTTCCAACATCTGTTTAACACTGGGCCAATTCTCGACGCTCCGCACCAAAGTCAGCTCTTATTCACAGAACATAAAGCTTCTGAGCTTATTTGTCTATTATTTATGAAACGATTATTTCCTAATCTGTTGGCTGTGATTTAAGCAGGTATAAGGCAAAGCTTTGATGTACGTCTGCTGAAAGTTGATGATAATTGTGAGGGCTACCAGCGCCGACCTTGGCACCGGCCGGCTCCATCCGGGTCCATCCACTCCTCCCCTCCTGTTAGAGGAATGGCCCCTGGCCTGCAGCCTATTGGGGGGGCCTTGAGCCAGTTTCACATCTTAGACAGCCCCTAATCTGGGAGGCAAATGATAAGGCGGAGGTTTACAGGAGAGGCTTTACACACGCACCAAAATTTGCATTTAAAGACCCTCAAGTAATCTTTAGGCTTATTTAAATCTCAGCAAGACACTAGCAGGAGAAAAAGATTCTGCACATCCACCTCCATCGCTTCTTTCCCATGGCACAACAAATCCCTCCATAAATGAGCGAGGCTGCCATTCTCACAGCAGCTGGTCTCAGCATTATCAATGCTGTTTAATTGACTGAGAATTATTTTTGCTCTGTGCATCCAAATAATGCCGCCACGTGGGACAAAAGCAACAACCATCCCTGCAAAGCTGTTTGGGGGAAAAAAAGGTAATTTCCGCCAGGACGGCTGACATGCAGACGGCTGCTCAAGAAGGAAAAGAAAGAAAAAAATCTGCTTGTTTTAAATGAGCAGATTTGACTGAGCAGTTTTCTTCATGCGGCTTATTGTTTGAGAGATTATAATAAATTTGAAAGAGACATCTGCAAACGTCTTACAAATAATTTCTGCTTTCTCACCGGCAGCATTGTCACGCAGCGTCTTGATTTTTGTCTTTTTATTTCAAGCCGCCCACATACTTATCATCGGTCCAGATTATGTTTGTTGCCCAACAGCCAGGAGTGTTTCAGTGAAGAACAGCCAAAAATGGAAAAGCTAATAATAAAACGAAGAGGAACAGTAGCAAAACGGCTGAAACCGGATATTTAAATACACTAAAGCACTCAAAACACTTTTTTCTGTCAGAATAAACATTTCCTTCTTCGGCTTAATTAGGATAACATCAATTATTTTTCAGTCCTAAATGTTTATTGACTATTTCTACTTTCAAAAATAACTGGAAATAACTAGAAACTTACTTTTGGAAGACATCTACTGGGTTGTAATGAAAATAAAACTGAAATGACTTTCAGTGACACATCGGGATGCAAGCCGCCGAACACCGTTCTCACTGTGAAGCACGGGGGTGGCAGCATCATGCTGCCGGGACGTTTTACTGCAGGAGGGAATGGTGCACTTCACAACATCTAAAGCCGTCAGACATGATGTCACAGCCTGGGCACACACAGAGGTGAACTTTGACCCTTAGCATGCAGCCAAATAACTATAATGTAGGAGAAGCAAAGTAAATATTTTAGGGTTAGAGAACACAAATCGCTGACTTCAGTGTGGTGAAAAGGTGTGTGAACAAACCCGAGTCAAGAGGAAAACTCCAGAAAACATTGTGAGGAACTCATAAAAAATGTTCAAAATGCTCAACAATAATCTCAATAATCCGGCATTTTGCTAATAGAAACAACTTTGCAAATTCCAATCAGAATTTATCAGACAGCGTAAATAAATATCAGGACGGTTGTTTTCTGTAGGAACTTAAAGAGCCTTCTACTCATTCAGATTTGAAAGATGAATCCTTACCTTTCCAGCTGGATGTATGTAATCTGGATTGACAAACACGGCTCCTGCAGGGACATTTTCTTCATTAATCCTTGACAACGTGCCCCACGTCTCAGGCTTCAGGAGACGCAGCGCCGTGATGGAGGGGCGCATTAAAGTGACCCAGATTCACTGTTTCCTCGGTTTGCTTGTGAGCCTTTAACTCACAGTTTGCACCTGAGATGCAAAATTCAGCTGAGGAAGCAACAAAGACGAATGTTAACGGTCTGAGCAACAGAGCAGTCAGAAAAACACGACCTGGAATATTCAAGACAACTGAGAGTCATAAACCTAAAACTCTTCAGTGACGACCATTTAAACAGCTTTACCTTCCATGTGTCTAATGCTCTCCTGGCTAAAATATTTTGTTTAGAGAAGTTTTATTTTGATAAACCAGCAGTTTGGTTGAAGTGGGAATAAGTTGAAAGTTGACAAAAAGACATTTACAAATCATATTCAAAGAAACATATTGGCATTTCAGAATCAGTTTTTCTTCCAAATCTTTAGTTTCTCCTGGCAAACACATCTAACCTTAAGAGAAACTACAGCAGATACATCACAAGGTTTTATATATCAGACAAGTTGATTGTAAGGATTTTCTTCTAAAGTTTCTTTGAGTCTGTTTGCTCCAATTAATTACTAAATTAGCTGACGATTATTTCAATAATCGATTAATCACACTCAATCTGACTAATACGATTAATCGACTAAGACCTACTTGACTCCTCTGCTTTACAGAACGAAGTTCAAACTGCTACGACGCAATATGTATATTGAATTTAAACAGATGCTTTTTGTAAAGCCAAAGCTATATTCAGTATTGCGCCTGAATTAATTTTTGCATGATTATCTTCACGGTTTGAAGACAGGTTGAATCACACACACACACACGTGTGTGTTGAAGCTGGGCAGAGATTTAAGCAGCAGACGAGTCTCAAAGCTTGGCTTAGAAAACAAACAAAACGAGACGCTGGTTCTATTCCAGCACTGAGGAATGGGATGTGTACAGACACACACACACACACACACCCCTCGGTACGACTCAGAACCCAAACACTAGCTGGGCTCCTCCAGTCACACTGTGCAGACCATGTTCAGTCTTCCACGCCTCAGCCACTTCCTGCTGGCTCTAAACAATGCCGACTCCATTTGGGCTGCTGTAATGGCTGACTGCTTGACATAACCCCTGTCAGTGAGAGCTGAGATAGGTGACACTTGACAGATGTGTAATTGCTGGGAAAGCTCACTGACAGGTGGATGAGCTTACAGACACCTGATATGCTTCTGAGGCTGCTGACGGAAGGATTACACCTTAAGCAGCAAAGGTGTGCTGGCTTTTTAATGCAGCTTGGCTGAAACGGAGAGGAAAGACGGTTTGGGATATGCATTCTGAATGAAGGTGGGTTGAGTTGCTCCCTGATGTGTGCAACAACCCACATTATACGAGAAGTGCATGCATATTCTCTGTGTGGTAGTTTAAAGTCATTAGCCATGTCTCATCCAGTTATGATGCGAATTTTGAGCAAATTTTTAAAATGTTGCAAAAAAGAAAATGTTTCCTTCTACAGGTTTGAAGTGAATCAGTCAGGTCATGCAAAGTGTAGTTTCATCAGACTGTGACGTCATGCATGGCTGTAAGAAACGCCAAGATGTACTAGAAATGTTTCAGAGTTTTATTCCTGTAGTAAAAAACCCACCAGTTTTTAAAATGAAAATAATTCAATTCAACTGCATTTCATTTTCATTTGTTTTGTTCAACAAGCTGCACAGAGAATCCACATCAAGCATTTACATGTAACTCACACTTAAATTATGAGCATGGACATGGATCAACCGTTTGTACATAATCAGATGGCTGTGATTTTGATCTGGAGGCTGAATCTGCACTGGAATCTGGAATTACAAGTAGCAGCTGAAGTTTTGAAATCAAGGAACATCAGTAATCCTCCAAAATCAAAACATTTGTTTGGTAGAAAGAACAACCAAGACAGACATCCCAAGAGTTAGAGTCTGTTTTAAATCTTTACCTGCATGTCAGCGAGAAGAAAAGTTAGTCAGTAGGTCAGAGCATTGTCTGACAAACAACGGAAACAATCTAGCTTAAACACACTTTCTGTGCCCGTTACACACACATCAGGTGTGTGTTTCTGCAGCCCTGCAAGAGGCACCGAGAAACAAACAGTCGTCTCACAACAGGAAATGACCTTATGAACTTTATTTTCCTGCAATGTGTACGTTTCACTTCAGCCGTCAACATGTCATGTTGTTCAAAACCCAACTATGTCTAGAAGTACAAGGTCAAAGGGTAACAAATGAGTGAAATGGTAAATCAAATCAATGTAATCAATAAATACAGTTGATTTTAAGCAGATGTCATAAAGTGTTTATAACAAACAAACGTTTTTCCAATACAAACGTAAAAGCAACATTTAGGATGTTTTTTTATTTTTGTATTTTTTGCATTTTCAAAGTTTATTGAACATTGTGCCTTACAAATAAAATGACAGAAATGCAACAAATAATAAACTTTAAAAGAAGTGGGCAGAGGTAGGAGCTTATTAGAACCCTCCTCTTTTCCACAAATATTTTTTCAAATCTTGCCGTTTCCATCAGCCTTCTCTAATGCGATACGTCAGGCTGCGTATGCAAAGCTTGATGGAATCGCGGTTGGTGATTCTTCTGCAGAGACTCGGCAGCTTCTCCTCTCAGGTCGGCTCAGGTGAGCCGGTACCACAACCTGGAGATAACACTCCACCCCTACAGAAGACAGGAAGTGAGATAAACGCCGACTCCTTGATGAAAGAGGGGGGGCCGTCGTGCGGGAGGTGGCGCGGTCATACGGGTGGAACAGCGAGATGGGGGTGTGTGTGCGTGTGTGTTTTCTCTAATGCAAATCAATGGTCTCCTTCGGTGCAGAGCAGAACAGCACAACGCCTGCACACCTGTCCGTCATTCAGCATCTTCTGCTCTGCCTCTTCAAACTGGCTGAGGAAATACATAAAAAAAAATCCCTTTAGCTGCCAGTGAAGGGTTTGAAAGCAGGAGAGGAGGTGAAGGAGTGCGCACCGAGGCCCAGACATTCGCTTTTCTTTTCATAGCCGGGAAGACCATGTTATTAGAGCTGAGGTTACTGAATAGGGAGGAGAGAGACGGATGCTTTTGGAGCTGACCTCAATTGCACCGGCACACTATCTCAGCCAAAGTCTCATTTCACCAAGAAGGACAGGGGCAGAGAAAAGAGAAATTGACAATATCTTTTGTACCATTATGCACAGGCAGAGTATAGAGATTTAGGGATGATATAGGGGCTGGTTGCTCTCGCTGTACCCAACAATCCCCGCTCAGTTCATTGGGGGTATTTTCCCTTCTAACTGGGGTAGCTTTCATCTTGCCTGCCAAAAGGCGCAGCAGTGGAGAAGAGCACCAAAAGGGAGCTATCACTTCCCCTATTTCCTGGCCCCAGACAAAGCCATCCAAGCACGCAGGCAGTCTGCCTAAGATGATGTATTTCTGATCAAAGAGCCTGGAGTTGTCAGCAGCCCAGGCTAGCGCGGCAACCTGATTGCTCCTGGATAGATTTGTCCCTTTGATCAGAGCAGACTCTGACTGCAGGCACTGTTTATGCAAAGAAAAGATGGTGGAGCAAAATATCACCAGTGGTATGTGGAAACAGGCTGGGGGAAGGACTTTAGCTGCAGGATATGTCGGCTCGCACAATAATACACGATGAAATCTGTTGTAATTACAGCTAATGAGATAACACCGCATACAGCCTTGTCTACAACTTGTTGCTTTGATGCTTCGCGCTGACAGCAGGAATTTTCTCTTGATTAGCTGATAAGTTCTGTGTCTAATTATATCTCCTTATACAAGATATATGAGCCAGATAGAGGAATGTATGTGAAAAACAGGCGTCTCTACACAGTGATAAGTTGGTCAAATTATGCAAACAACTTTCTCCACCGTTTAAATATCCATTAGCAATGAATTTATGTGAACTTGAACTAATCCTGCCATAGTATATTGATGCCATTTATTAAGGCGTGAGCTGAAATTAGTTCTGAGACTTTCGCCCAGATAAAACCGATTTCTTTTGGTGTTGGATGTTACCTATGCAGCACATACAATAAGAACCCCCTTCTGAGTGAAAACGCTTTTGTGGCGATCCAGCTGCACGTTTGCGCGTCTCCATCTGAGACGTTTCATTTCCTGAAACCAGGTTCTTAAATTACAGTGCCTTTTAATTTAAGGAATAAATGTGTGTTACATGAGCACTTGCTTCATCGGAGACGGTTGCTGTTTGCTAAGTGAGGTCAAATCACAGCGCCACCTGGTGGTGCAGCACGGCCACTACAGCTGTGTTGGCGGTGTGTAAAAGTGGAGCTTTCCCCACATTAACGTCTGAAAATGTCAGCAGTTTCAGCTTTGTGTAAACGTGGCTGAAAACAAGAACTACTCCCCTCCAAGTCAACTCAGAAAGAAATTTACAAAATATTTTTCTGATCTGAAAAAGTGTTGCGCTTAAAAGATGTTTTGTCTGAATACCTTTCTGTATGTTTGCTAGAAAGCAGCTTGGGAAATGCTTTAATACTTAGCGGTGTACAGTCAACAAGATATCAGAAATATTTCTGACAGATTTTGTCTTTATCTGCATTTTAGCTTCACACAGTTGCTGCAGATTTGTCTGCTGCGTTTCTATGGAGCCAATCGTTTGATCAGTCAGTTAAATTCTGGACATTAAATTCCTTAAACTTTTTTTCTTTAGTCTGTAGAGTAGAATTAGCATCAGTAGCTTAGACGGCACCCAAACTAAGTATAGATATTAGTTTGACAGATGATAATGTTAAACTGCATCTCCACCCACCAAACCAGACTCAAGATATCAGAATACACACTAATGCTGAGATGTTATTGTCAATGTCCATTTTTATGTATTGCACCTTTAAAAACAACCGTTGGCCAAACTAATTCACAATAAAATGTAAAATAAGATTGTAAGGCTTTGGAAATCCAACAGGAGTAAAGAGACTGTTGGCTTCTCACTGAAATAGGGAGATGGTGAACAAAGAATTGTTTATACTCTTTCAACCCATCTGGACAATATTCACATAAATACATATTTAATTATCACTGTCAAAATGTTTTTTTTTTTAAAAGACAGAAAAGTAAAAGGAACTGTCAATGTGTAACATTAGCCTGTTTTCCTGTTTATTCTGCATATTGAATGGGCTCAGGTCACTGCTATCAGGGACATCCACCTTTAATTTAGTTTCTCTGTCTTCCCTGTCATGTTCCACGTTGGAACGGAACAGCTCAGCTCGGCTCCTGCAGTGAGACGTCAAAGTGGAGCTTAATTTATGGATGCAAAATGCGTTTTCCAATGTTTTTTCCCCTTTAGTTTGTTGTGTTGATGACAGGTGCTATTTTAAATGGTTCCAGCCGCGTGTGTGTGTGTGCAGTTCAAGTCAGTGGAAGAAAAGGGTCAAGTAGTTATGTAAGCTGTGATTAACATATCCAACGGCTGTATTTGGGGCAAACAGTGATGGGTAATTCAGGTCATGTCTGACAGCTGATGAAAACAGAAATCATCGTGCCGGGCAGTGGGTGTAATTATGTATTTATGAGGGGAAGAGGATCTTGGGGGTAGCAGAAAGAGGAGATGCATATACGCAGTGACTTGCCTTGCTACTGTAATGACAGCCTATTTCCCGATGTGGATGTTTTCCTCAGCTCTGCACCAAGCTTTTGTCAGTCCCACCAGTTTGCCAGGAAAGCCTTTTATGGACAGTGCAGTGGGGTTAAGTGAAGTATTCCTGGAGGATGAATACTCTGCTGAGACATGGACCACAGGGGACTGGAGTCCTGCCCAAAGGAGCGTCCGGCAGTTTGAGTTGTGAGAGAGTCTTCCTGGCCTTCAGACAGATTTAAAGATGTGGATGATGTTATAAGTTATGTAGCTTCATCTTGATTAAAAACTCAACTAAAGATGTGGAAGTTTTGCACTGTAACTCAAGGAAGTTCCGGAAAACAGTTTGAAGGTCCCTAAACGCTGTACTTCGTCCAGCCGTGTTTAGTTCGCTTTGATCAAACTCCCTTTCATTTGTGTAGAAAGTCTGGTTCGTTTGTGGAGATCTGAATGCTAAACGAACTCTAGTCCGCCTACAAACCTCAGTCTGGGTTCGGTTGAAGTGAACTCTGGTGAGGTTCAAATGCATATGTGAACGCCAAGCAGGCTGGAGACCGCTCCAAAAGCAGGAAGTGGACTACAGCGCAGGGCATTCTGGGTAAATACAACCAAAACAATGACGCGTGTAGCGCTAGCTGAAGAAATGGCTCGTTTTCTTTTACCAAAAACAAAAGAGAAATGCCGCAACCGCTAAAATCGGTTTACTTTTCATGAAGAAGCGTCTTCTTCAGAAGTTTTCATGTTGTTTCCTTCAGTGGTTCTTGGATCAGCGCCCCCACAGGCGAGGAGGGAAACTGGTTTCTCAAAGGGTTTGGTTGGTTTGACTCAGTGCAGTGGGAACGAGGACCAACGTTGCAACTTTGGACCCAAATCAAACCAAGTGTACTGGATGGTAAAGAACATCATCTGTAACATACTGTTTATGAAGTTCTTGCTCTTAGCAAGACATACTCTAAAAACACAATAAACAGAAAATAAAAAATATAAAAGATAAAAAATGAGACCAAACAGCTGGCA
This sequence comes from Girardinus metallicus, assembly GCA_903067095.1. Taxonomy (NCBI): domain Eukaryota; kingdom Metazoa; phylum Chordata; class Actinopteri; order Cyprinodontiformes; family Poeciliidae; genus Girardinus; species Girardinus metallicus. Next base: position 76,069 of record CAEGAE010034134.1, on the reverse strand, counting down.
AAACAGGTTTAAAAGGCTTATAAACCATCTGATACTGTTCAGGCGGTCACTGAGTAAAATTAGGCTGAGTCTGTGAGAATCAAAAATTTAATTTGTTCAACTTCTTGCTGACTCTCCACACTGGAGTCGCTTTCCTTTAAATTATACAGTTCTACAACGATTTTACAGGCATTAGAAAAAGAAAAAATATAAGTAAAAGTAATTTTATTACATCAATAAATGTATTTCTGTACAAAACCTCTGTATGTTTCCTCCTACATGCCTTTAAGATGCTTGTCCTTAGTCCTTGACAGGAAACAAAGCTGCAAGCAAATGGCTCTGAAATTAAATCAAAGCCAGTTTAAATCAAACTCCATTCAGGACTCTGTCAATCCACCCTGACATTTGTGATATGGACAACACTTTCAATCTATTCCTGCCTACTCCACTGCTCATGTAAAGTTTAATGAGCACCTTTTGTGGAGTGATATGAATAATGTATACATTACAGAGCTTTAAGGCGTCTATGGTGCATCTGTCTGCAGGATGGACTGAGACTGCGAGAAGGAGCAATGAAAATTAAAAAAGCCCGAGGGTAAAGAAGGAACAGAGATTGAAAAAAGGGGATGAGTTGAAAGGCAGACACATTAATTTGAATGCATCAGTGTGCCACTTCCAATGCAGAGCAGAAGTCATCAGCACGAGCAGAGAGCTCATCACCCCGTACTCACTTATCTCCCCTCTGTTGCTCATCTACGTCAACCTGCTCTTCACATTAGGAAGTGAAACACAGAGTGACACACTGACTGTGGGGAGGATGTTTTCCAGGAAACTCTGGAGAGCACAGCAGGTGACAGAAGGGAAATATAGGAGGAGATAAAACAGGCGGTGATGTTCCTGCAGTCCGGCGGACGGGTTTCATCTGCAGGACAGAGGGAGGAGGAGATGCATCTTAATGTGACTGAGATGAGCTGCATTCTCAGGAAAAAAGATCTAAACATAAAATATTTAAAAAGCCAGATGAAAGTGTATGCAAATTACAAAAAAATAATTTGGGTTAAGAGATGTTTCCCGTTAAATCAAATTACATCAAAATTAAAATGTCGTAGATGCTACAAGCTATTTTAGCTCAAACTCTTCATCGTGATTTTAAAAAAACATTTCTTAGTCACCAGAGAATTTAAAATAAACAAAACATTTGTTTGACCTTTCCATTGGTTTGAAATCAGAAAACTAATTGTAAAACACTTTTATTTAGCAAAAAAAAAAAAACGTTTTAGTCCCACTTACACAAACAGGAAACAATCTCCATATATGGAGGCAACATGGTGTCTTTAAAAGAACCTTCTGAAAGTTTTTCACATTAATCATGAAAAAAAGGCTTTTTTAATGGCTACATGTCGAATGGATGTTGGCAAAATGGAAAAACACAGAGAGCACTTAAAATTAAAATTTGGTTGAGATCAGTGAGAGTGAAGATTTATGAAACATCTATAAAGGAAGGAGCAAATCAAAGCTTAAACGATGATTAGAAATGAGCAGAAACTTTAACTTTTACCCATAATGCTACCAGAATTTTTGTATTTTAAATTATAATTTTTCACTAGTTTTCACTCCACTCTGATGAATTAAAGTCAGACTAGACGGTTCTGTTCCTCCTCCTCAACAGATATATCTGTACATAAGCTGCTTTTTAAACAAAACTCAAGATGCAGACTTTGTCTTGATTGGTCTTAGTGTTATTCACAGATACCTGAGTTTTCTGACGTTTCAAACGTCAACTTTTGTCAGCGTTCTTCACTTCCTTGCACTTTTTCACTTTCACAGTTTTCACACATTGAAATTCATTTACCAAATGGAAACCTTAACACCAAACCGTAAAGGAAACATCAACGGCGCCTTCTCCGTGCCTCGCACCCCCCAGCCAGACCTCAGCATTGTAATTAGAAATCGTTTTTTTTAAAGTTCCTCCAACCCCCACCGACGCGTCGCTCAAAGGATTGGTGGGCCTCTATCTTCTCAGAGATCTCTTCCCTGTTGAATAAGCAATGGAGCTTCACCTCTCTTGTCCACGCCAGGCTGGCCGGAGCCCCCCGTCTACAGATTGAGCCCCTCTCCTCCCTCCGCCCGGCGCTCTTCCCGGCTCCTGCTCTTAGCCGCATGGATACACAAAAGAAGGCTTCGGCTTAGTGGCCCTGTGATGGATGCATTTTCGTAGGCCAATCTCTGTTATCTTCCAGAAACAGGACTCTCTCTCTATTCTCTGAGGGATTTCTGATTTTCTCTGACACCCACACCTATTTCCTTATATTTACTTTTTAGTCTGCATGGTTCCACCATTTTCCTGAGGTCAGTCATTAATACTCGTAAGCATCGATGCTGACCTTGGCTGACCCTAAGCTTACAGCTGGGATTTTTCCCTGCATTGAGCATCCAAGCTCTTGTCCCAGCGTTGTCAGTCAGGCACAAAATGTGAAGGCCTGGACGGCCCCAAGGTCAAGTACCGACTAAAACCATGCCTCTGAACAATGGGAGGCCCTTCCTCTGCAGAAGCCCCCCGGGTTGTCCCTCTTCAGATTGATTGGCTATGCAGCAGCATCTCCAAGTCAATCAATTTAATTAATCTAAAGCAGATGGGTCAAACGTGAATCCCAATTTGTGCTAGGAATGGAAACGTACACATCTAATGGTTTTGTCGATCTTAATTCAGATGCAAACAAGGATTGTTGTTTTTGTATGTTAATGTTACATCTAGCTATAGCTTTAAAATGAGTTTGGATGATTTAGGGCAGAAGTTTAATGGACTTCAGTCTTATCCATTTATTTATTTATAAACAAAAACATTGGAGATTGCTTTTTGCGTGCAAAGGTTGTTTTCCTTTAAACTAGGGGTGGGAGTTTTAATTTGGATTAATTAATTACATAGAACTCAACAAAATGCATTTTTCTTTTTCTGTTTTTTGTTTCTGGTACGTCTGTAAATCTGCCACACAAGCGTCGTCTGCAAACATCACAGCAGCTTTGTTTTTATTACAAATGTGTGCAAAACTTTGTCAATATTCTGCTAATGTTGAAAAAACACAAACAGTTGCCCAGTTTCCATTAAATAAAAAACTCTATTAAAATCATGTGAATAAGTCGTTGAAAAACATCTCGCCATCGTCCTCCTCTATCGTCTTCTGCGTCGTTTCCGCCAGCAGAAACATCCGGTTGTTGATCATGTGACATGACTGAAGCACAAAGTGTTTCCACTGCAGGTTTTAGGAAATACACTAATTTTAATACAGCTGAAAAATCGTACCGGAAAAAACTTTTCAGCCAAAAACATGAGTTTTTTCAAAATTGCCATGTTTCCATTAAGCAAATATATTTTCGTAATTCGAATTTTTACAATTGTATCATCAGTAGAAACACAGCTAGTGATAAATGACAAAGCCACTTTTCTTGGACGAATGGGAGTTAATTTCTGCTTCAAAAACTGATCTGAAGCGATTCTGTAAAACGCTACTGCTGTGTTCAAGTTGGGCTAAAAGGAGCTAACCTGTCAGCAAAGCTGTTCAAACTTGAAATAGCATCTGAATGCTAAACATGTAGCAGCAGCACAGGCATCCCAATGCTAATGTCATCGTCCACATTTCTAAAGAAGCTCCATGAATTTCCTGAAACTCTGGAAAGCTGAACTTTACAAAAATCTGATGGTAAAAAATTCTAAATAACAGAGTAAAAACAATAAATATATTTGTTTTTGAGCTCATATGTCTATATAATCAATACTTTAGCAGTTTTTGAATTAAAAATGTGACTTGTTTTTTCAATTGTTTTTGATTAAAATGCGATTAATTACAGAATCTGCAATTAACTTGCTTAAAAATGTAATCACGTCCCACCGTGCATTGAAGGTGAAAGGTTGAAATGTTGTGTTGCATTAAAATGATTATGAAAATACTCCCCTTCAAGCGTCCAGTGTCACCATGCAGCACCTTGATTTGCCTCACCTAACAGGAATTGTGGGGTTAAAAAAAAAAAAAAAAACTCCCTCCACAATAAGCTCCTTTATTTTCTGCTCACTCTGCAGTTTGCAGCTCCCTCATTTCCCAGCCACGGACTTCCACTTGGTCTTGATGTATCATATATCTCTGTTTTTCCTGAGTGGCTCTTTTTGGGCCTGAGGTCAGGGGGTGAAATAAAGCAGACCCCGTTTTTAAAGCGAAAGGGTCTCCAAGCCTGAACCTGAGGGCAGTCCCCACAGCCCCGGCCTGACAGGAGCTGCGTTCGACAAAGGCGCAGTTTGTTACAAAGTAGTAAGAGAAGAAAAAAATGAAACACAACAGGGAGGGTTATTTGGTGTTCCTTTGACCCCTCAAGCCCTTTGAGATGAAAAGCCTTTCAATTTTTTACCAAGGAAGACCAGTTCAGCAGAGAACTCCAGTATGGGCTTCAAAGCTCAGCAGAAATTTTAATCAGAGACAAATCACTGTATATTGTGGGGAGCAGAGAACAGTGCTGCTATACTTTACCGGGGCAAAGAGGAAAAAAAGCGCAGGATAACATAAGCTGTGGCATTGTATGTTTGCAGCCACTGCACGGTCTTTCCAAGCTTGACGGTGGAAAGACCATCGTCAAGTTTGGAAGAAGGGGAAGGCCGCTGCGCTAAAAGTAATATATTTCACTTTCTATCAACTTGTTTCCTGTCAATATGCATTAAGAAACACAAGAAGCACAAGAAACAAAACGCGACTATGTCTTTATTTGTTTAAAGAAAAGAGTTCGCATGTCTTTGTGATGATGTTCAGAGCAAATACATTTTCCTTCCAGATCGCTCTGCCAGTTGGACTAAAATAAGGAAGGATTTCTACAGAAGAGAATTAAGGTCACTGAAAAAATAGAAAATATTTTTTTTCTCAGAATTCTGACTTTTTTTATGAATTATAACTTTGATCATTTTGACTTTTTTTCCCAAAATTCTTACTTTAACTTCAGAATTCTGACTGTAATCTAAAATTGTTTTAATTGCTTATGTACTATCAGAAAAGTGTAGTCTTAAAAATCTGCCAAATAAATTTGGGTCTGGCTTTCAGTGTGGATAAAGTGCAGGTTACAAATCCTATCAGAAGAAAGAAACAGTCAGATTTTTTTAACCCTCTTCTGTAGATTTCTGTGTTTTTCCAAGGAATGAAAATCAACATTTTGATGCTCAGAGAGTAAAAATAACAACAGCTGATAATTAACATAATCAGGTAACAAGAGTGTCATCAATAGAAGGAGAACATTAAGTTGTTAGCAGTAATACCAATATGTCAACTTAGCCTCAGCTGTAGTAGGTATGCCGGGCCAATCGGTGGCGCTGTAACACGGTTACAGAACAGCACAAGAAACACAAAACGCCACTATGTTTTTATTTGTTTAAAGAAAAGACATGTACTGCATGTTTTGAAATTTATTCCAGTCTGGAATCCAAATTCAAAATGAATCATTTCTGGTCTCCCAAGACACTGAATCTGTGTGGACGCACAGCCTAAACTAAACTAAACTAAACTAAACTAAACTAAACTAAACTAAACACTTCGCAGACACTCCTGAAATTCTCTCTATCTGGATTTATTCCAAATTTAATTTCTGAACCCTTCTAAAGTTTTCTGGACTTATTTAATAAAATATGATTATCAACTCTAATAAAATTCTGTCATTTTTCACATCTATGAGAAACTTTCATGTGCAAAAGTAGGAAGATTGTAGATGTGTCGTGTTTTAAGACTCACCTGTGTAAACAGGAGTTAGAGGGAAGAAAAAGTCCAGTTGCTTCCTATTCAAGCAGAGGACTTGTCTGAAAATTTATTTCAACAAAAATAGGAGTTTGTTTTGATTAAATCAATTTAAAGTGTAGTTAACGTGCAGTTCCCAACCGAGGCGGGTGTTTTGTTGGAGCAGAGAGGAAGAAAAGGCTTGAGGTGTTTGTGTAGGTAATTCTCCTTACAGTAAATAATATCAAGACAAGAACTTTAAACACAATATTGCTTAAAGCATTTTTTTTTACCTAATAAAAAGATATTTATTTAAACAACACATGGGTAAGCAAAGAGCCCATGAGTGTGTTGTGCCTTATGGCATTCACTGAACAATTTTAAAAAGCCTAATTAATATTTAAAGTCTTGGTCATCCAGCCTAATGGTGCAGGCAAGGAATAGGCTATTCAGGGGTCAATTGTTTTATTAAGATTAATGAAGGGGAGCAAAAGGGTACATCATATCTGCACTGCCTTCCCTCTTCCTTTGAGCTCCACCGAGGCATATTAAAAGCAGAGAGTAAGGCTTGCCACTTAGCTTATCTAAATGGCTTATGGATGTTTTTGTCCAGGACACTCGAGGTACGTTTCATCAATTCATTTTTCATCAGCTGAGGAACTTGCCTACTCTGAAAAAAATGGGAAAAGAATGCGGCAGTTCTTTACTCACATGAATGTTTAAGTGTTTTTGAATGGAACCAGGGACAAAGGGTCACATTATGCTGTCTAACATCACGTAGAGTCATGTGCCTCTCTATGAATGTGCAATTTACCAAATCAATACCAAATATTCCGATTATAATTGTTGTTTTGCATTAATTTTGTCTACCTAGTTTAGTGTTGAGAATAAATAATTCTGCGTTTTCCTTCTATCTCTGTTAGCTAGTTGCTAAGATAAACCTAAAGGAAATGACATGTTAGGAAATGCAAATGAGAGCTCGGGTTAGCTTTGTTAGCTTAGAGAGAGGCTAAAGGAGATCACAAAGTCTTCTGGGATGCCATTTTGTCTGTTACCTCCTAAAGGTGGCTGGTCATAATGGACCAGCTGTATTTTGGTATTAATAAATGGAATTCATGAATTCAACTCACTGACTCTTCTTTAACCTCATACACAAAACTCAGCATGGAGAACGGATGATTCTCTACACTAGCTAGCTAATTAGCAGAAGCTAGCAAGCTAGCTAGTTAGCTAAATTCATTTCTTTATTTTCTTGTATCCTTTTTGGTGTTTATCACCTTCATTTCATTTTAACTGTGGTTAACTTCCTGTTTGGGCTTTGTGATTTTATTTTGAAGGGACAACTTCTGGTTTAACCGTTAACGCAAAGGTACCTTAATGGCAAGGAAGAGACAGAAGATTAGTCAGGGAGCTGATCAAATGTATCTTGTTAGATATGACGTAAATAAATAGATGTTTTAAATATTGTGTCCCTAAAACTGCATTTGTTACATTATATGCTAATTTTAGGTCCTAAGTGTTATTTTAAGTCACACATGTAAACGATTGCAAGAGTGTGTTTTTTTTTTTTTTTTTTTTTTGTTTTTTACTTGCAATGCTTCCTATGGCTGTTGTCTTTTTGTAAACATCTGCAGCTCCATGAATCCATGAAAACTAGAACCCGTGACCCCTTACACACACACACACACACACACACACACACACACACACACTCACAAAAAAGCTTAGATCTGCCTATTTTAATGTTCTACTTATTAAATATATATTAATGTGAAATAAAACACACAATGGAAACCGTCTCAGAAGATGTTAGCTTCTGCTAACATCCTATCAGAAACCGACTTCTTGGTTGAAAGAAAATCATTTTCGATCCAGGTCTGCCGTATGAATAATTTTGGGTCTTTGAGAAAAACTGAAACTGCAAACTGCCTCAAGAAAGCAAAGATTTCACAGAGGTGAACTAACATCCACCTTTTAGCTCTGCTGAACGTTTTCAGATCGTTGGAAATGTACACATTAACTCCAGTCTACAGCCAAACTTCACAAACAGCAAACCTGGTTTATTTTTATCAGATTGTGGCTAAATGGTTACATTTTTTTTTTTATTGCATTTCAGATTTCAGACTTTAATTTTTTGTTGTATCTCCAGAAATTATGAATATTGTTTTATTTCTAAGCTCTAGAAAAAATACAACAGAAAAATATTGTGTTTAATTATAGATGAGATCTCACTGAACATTACTTAAAATACACTGCTGACCATCTGCAGAGCTTATGGAAGACCATATGCTGCTGCTGCACAGATGGAGGAATGGAGCTAAACTCTGCAGTAGAAAACTTGTTAATGTAGACGGTACATTAAAGAAAACTAATCTTATGATTCTTTCAGGAAGCTAAAAGCTACTTTACACATTTTATTACGTTGCATCTATTGGGATATTCAAGAAATGACCAAAAAAGCTGGTGGAGAGGTCGAATTCTGAAACTTTATTTCATGATTATTAACTGAAAATAAAAAAGCTAACTAACTATTTTAATGTTCAAAAAGATCGTAGCCGTAGTTGAGCTCAGAATTATTCATGCCATTGCCAGATTTTATTTTAAAGTAATCCCAAATTTTACTGTCATGTTTCTTTAAATGGTCTTCTGGTTGCTTATGTTGTCTTTTTGTTTGAGAGAAAATAATTTTCAATCTAAATGTGAATAAATTTGAGCTTCACTGGAAATAAAACAAACAGTGTAAACTACATTATGTCAACTTTGTAAAAATAGGGAAAAAACAGTGGGACAAATGTTTTGTTTTCTACAGTAAATGAGGCAGATTATGAAAATTAAAGCAGCAGGATCACAATCACTTCAAATTATCCATCAAATTATCTTGATTATCCAAGTAAATGGTAGCTGCATTTTTATGCTTAAGAAACAGAAGATTTTTAAAGCCTCAGGCACAAAACCTGACTGGAAACCACTGAGGAAATATGATCTCCTGAAGGTTAAGGACATTATTCAAAAATGAGTTTGCACACATTGTTAAGAGAGACACTTATTACGTATTTTCATCGACAAATAAATGTCGATGAAAATACAACATTCATCCAAACAGAATGAAATCTGCCTTTTTGAAGATGTTTATTGATGTCTAAATGTGACTAAATTAGGGACAAAATTTATTTTATACAAATTTGGACCACACATATGGGATGAAAAAGGACAGATGTTCATAATTTCCATATTGTCTGAGTTGAAAACAATGAAACATATTATGACTTCATTGTTTCATATCAACAAACAAAAGTTTCACCAAACTGCAGGTCCTCTCTCTCTGTGATAGATGAAATGCTGCATAATAAGTATTTGCTGTGTGATAAAAGGTTAAATTCATAAAACAAAACCAATACAAACGTAGCTCAGGATTGCAGCTTCATATCAAAAGACAGATGTTGCACCAGTTACTTTGCAAACAGTCCTTGTTGCTGTTTGTTCCACTCTGTTGCTCATTGTTAATCACATCGCTGTACTAAATTTACATGACACATAGAGTGCCACAAGTTCAACACTTAGTTCAGGATTTTAAGGTGAGTCTGTTGAAAAACTCTTAATAAACTCCTTCATGTTTAGCAGAAAACTTTTACTAAATGAACAGGACCAGGACTCATGTCTGCCTCAGAGAATAAGCTCTCTCTGTAATCTGGAGTTAGCTTTGCCTCAGATTAGAGACTACAGCAGCTGACTTAAACAGAATTTACTCAACAGCCACAATTTTTATAAAGACAGACTGCAAAGCCCAGCCTTTCATTTTCTTATGTTTTATTGTAAATATTGAAAATAGTGATTAATTGTTTAAAATGATTACATTTAATTTGATAAGTAATGCAAAAGTTTGTACTGAAATCAAATTAAGAAGAGCACTATGAGGAGTGAACTGTGCCATGGGTACGTTGCGTTGTGGGATTATTCTATATCCAGTCAGCTGCAGATTATTGTGTTTTTGCAGCAGAATAACTTTAATTTCGCCGCAGACTCACACTAAGACCATGAATAAACCATTAAGTCGTTACGTTTAAGACAAGCGGAGGCTTTGATTGCACAGTAAATCACCCTGACGCTTTATTTAATAATGATTCTGAACTCAAAGGTTCTTTTAAAACCCTCGTGTCATAATGCTTCTTTCTTATGACAATTTTTATGTTTGAATGTGATATCGCTTAGCAGTCAGAGACTTGAGAGGATTTTCTCCTAATTCTTTTCGGGACACGTTTAAGTGAAAATAGATGAGATGAGAGTAGAACCTGACACAAAACCACCCGTGGAAACTTACACACTGTTATTAACCAGCATGCTGCACTAAATCATGTAACAATAATATTCAGAACCATAATTAATGGAGGAAACTCTGCAAACAAATGGAGTAATGGCCATCAGTACTGAAGCAGATTTAAACTTTATCGTAGACATTCTACCAGATTTTCTTTGGTTTTTCAAACAGAAACCATTTCTTCATGCAGTCTCAAATGTTTTGTGAAACATTAGAGAGAAGAAAATATGCTCAACCATAAGTTTAGGATAATATGTAAATGATCAATATTACTAATTGCAGAGAGGAATGATTGCTGTAATTATGTTGACTCTCTGATGAGTCCACCTGTTGGCTTCATGCTGAAAACAATTTTCCACTCGACGAAACATGGCGTATGTAAACTCTGGTGAAATGTAGAACCAGGGGAAGGTCTGCCACGCTCTGTCAGCTGCAGCCTACAATTAGGCAGCCATAACTTGAATATTCATCTGGGGAAAAACATATTTACTCCTGTAAAAACCGATTATACATGTTTATCGCTGTGGACTTTTTGACATTTTGTGCTGAAGCCCGAAATAAAGACCCAAAGCAGTTGTTTGATCTTCAAGGCTGAAGAAAAAATATAAAAGTAAAATATCTGTGAAGCATCAGTTTCAGGAAAAGATAAAATACAGTTTCCTGCATCTACTGTACTCCTCACTTCAAAGGCACGTCCTGAATTTCAGGTGGAAACTTATTGATCCCCTTCAATGCATTGGGAATTGATAACTGGACACTTGAGAATGCCCTTTTATGTTTTCCTTCCACTTTGAAGCGCTCCATCTTTTATTCCACACAAGACACCCTTGCTTCAAAACTTTCCCTCCCCGGTTCCACAAGCTAATGTGAGCGCCGTCCAAAAGGCGTCTTCAGAATCCCACTTGTAAATGTAAATGTAAATTAATGTTGGACATGACAAAGGGCACCTTCCATTCACTGCGGATGAAGCTGAACAGGTTTCAGGCCCGGATCGGATCAGGTGGCCTCTCCGTCTCCTCCTTTCATTGTCCTTCACCGCTTGCCAAATCATCTCTGTGGATGCCCCAGAGGGGCCCCACCGACCCCCAACATCTGTCCCCCTTTACCGCTCTGTTGGTGGAGAGCCGGCTAGCATGACAGGCCCCTGCACAAACTGCTTCCAGACATCTCAAAGGGCTGTCATCTGTAATTTTCTGCTTTCGCTTGTTCAATTTATTTGTCTGCAATTTACTTCAACTAATCACAGGTGTGTTTGCAGCGACTCTCCAAGATGAAAACACACACGCAAAAGGAACTAAAAGCAGGGTTGTCTTAAAGAGAAATATTTTGAGTTTTAAATTCAGGTTGTTGTGAAGAAGCAGTTATTTTTGAAGCACTGTTTTGTAGTTATCAACGATTGTAGAAGGGAAATTGCAGGTCTGCTTAAATCGCTGTGTTGCTCTGCCATGCAAAGTGAATCAGCTCAGAAGAGACGCACAGAGAAACGCTGAAGTGCCACGTAACATCATCAACAGGATGCTGCGTTTCAGTTGCACATTATAACTGCTTCCTGCAGTTATAATGTGTCACCCCTTCTGTATTCACACTGCAAAGACTCTTAATCTTACCAAGTATTTTGTTTTTCTAGTTTCTAGTGCAAACATGCTAGTACACTTGAAATAAGACAAAAGTAACTTACAAGTAACTTTTCAGCAAGATATAGGAGCTTATTTTAAATTGATAATTCCTTTAATACTGGTAAAGAAAAGTACTTACTTCACTTAAAACAAGACATTTTTCCCATAAGTGCAACAATCTACCAATGAAACAAGAACTTTTTCATCAACATTTAGGAATTATTGACTTAAAACACGCTCCTATATCTTGTTTAAAATCATTTTTATGACTCTTGTGTAGTTATGTACAACAGTCAGTACAAAAACACTCAATCTTATATTTGCACTAGAAACTAGCCCAAAATTACTTGGTAAGATTTTGCGTTTGCAGTAGGTTCCGGTTGTCTGGAGGGAAAGATACATCTGCTGTGTAACTTGACAAGAGGGAGCAGTAAAAGAAAAGAGAGAAACCCCAAAGTTTAGAGGCCAGAAGAGACAGATGGAAAAAGAGAGTGTGCAGAAGGATTAGAGGGAAACCAAACCACTGCCGCCTAGTTAGTGGGTCTGGGGTGATTGCATGAGGGGAAGGCTGGGAGCTCCATTTACATTGGAGCTGCAGAATCAAAAGCAGCTTTGGCTTGTCAGTTTTCTGACTAGCATCATAAACCAGGAGATGCCCATGACTGCACGTTCTACTCCAACGCAGCTCACTACCTGCAATCCTCAGGCTTCTCTTTCGACAGAAACGCACGCGCACACACAGCATCCCTCTTGTGTTTGTGTTTCTGTTTGTGAGCATTTGTTTGAATCAGGCACCTGAAGTCTTTCAGGAGAGCAGACTCGGCCAGCGAGGCCCCCTGGACTGTCGTACATCAGGATGCAGACCAATCCCCATCACGCCAAACTGATCAAAAGCAAAAGAAAGTCGGAACTTTGAACTTCGCAGTTCAGTTTGCAGTTCCCTGTTGCTTATTACGCTCAGAAATCACAGCAAGTCGCCGTATGAATATCCCTCCGCTGATCAAATCTTCAAGAGAGCAAATTTTCTCTCCTTTTTAGTTGAAATTGAAATTCAGCGGCGGTTAAATTGGACCCGCTCTCCATGCTGCTGTCACATCCCGTAGTAGGTGTAATCAAAGTAATTATAACAACACACAGGTGTTCCTCGCTGCACATCACTGAGCAAGGAGCTCATCAGTGATCAGAAACCGAACAAAAAATCACAGGAAACAAAATCTGGGGGAAAAAAAAAGAAACTAATCCAAATCCAATGTCATTACAGCTTCTTTATGAGCAGGCATGGCTGAACAAACAGCCGTGTTGACATCTGGTGCTAAATGCATATCCGCTTCACTCTGTGTGTTCACTTTGCTTCCATTCTCACACGTAACCATCTAGAGCAAGGCCAACACAAAGTACTGCACCACCGTAAAGGGAAACACAGCGACTTCCTTTCTTTTCTGCTAGTTGAAATCTGAAAAGTGTGGTGTGCCTGCTGACAATTTAGAAAGAATGAACCTCATACATTTTTTTAGCATAAAATCTCATTTGTTTTTGGATCATTACGGGAAGCTATAAGTTAAAATAATGTATTACAATATTAAACTCATATTTGAACATTAATGAAAAGCACTAGTTCCATTTTTGTTGTTCTGATATGGAAGCAAAGTCTTGTTTGAATGCTTTTTAACTCAAAAGTATTTTTTGTGTGCTTAGTTTACCATTTTTAGACCAATAACAATATTTTTAAAAATACTGATTGATTACGTTCTTAAAACCAGTGTTTTTCAAAGTGGAGGCCGTGGGCCCTCATGGGGACCACCAAGGGGCCACCAGGAGTCGCCCCAGACAGTTGGAGAGGAGATAAGAAAAAAATACAAAAATTAAAGAAAATGACGCTTTTTCTGCAAAGTCATTTTCTTCTTGTTCCTGTCTAATACGTGTTTATATAATCTTTTAATTGTACACTCTAATCTTTCTCAATCATTGTTGTAAATTCTAAGTTTAAATAATTTATTGAAATGTTTGCCATGCTCATCTGTCTGATTGGCTACCAGACAGATTTATCAAGCTGCTTTCCTGCGCAGGCTAGCAAGTGCAAAATTAAGAAGTTTCTGACCCAAAACAAGTCAGAAGGATCCGTCCTATCAGAACTCCTGGCCGACGAAGCTCAGAAAGTGAGAGGCAGCATTTTCTGCTACACCAACGTAACAATTACTGAGTAATGGACAGTACTAGTTAGAGAAGCAACCAAAAAGATTGGAAAAGTAATTTTGTTTCCAGGTTACACAAATGCATGCCACACTTTTCAGATTTTTATGTCATATTTTTCTTTTGAAAGCCATGTATCATTTTTCTTCCATTTCACAACAACACCTTTTATGCTGTTGGTCTATCACATACAAACCCAGTTAAATACACTGGGTTTGAGGCTGTAATGTGACGAAACACAAACAGTTTTAGGTACTAAGTCATTCCAGATGTTGTTTCATTCATGTTATTTTTGCTACATCAGACCAAACATGACAACGCATACAGTCAAGCAAAAAAAAATAAAAAATCCCCATCTGCATCTTTTAAGGTCTCATCTGGTGAAAAAGAAAACGAAACAGAAACACACACACGCAAAGCGAGACGGTAATAGGACCAGGTCAAAGAGGACAGAGCGCAGGAGAAGAAGAAAGACGGCGCAATTATCAAGAGTGTAGTCTGAGGGATCAACTTGACTTCAAAGAGGCTGGGCCCCGCTGCCATGTTTAGCAGCACAGCCCCGAGTCGCAGAGCTGTGAGAGTAGGTAAACATGAGCAGATCACAAGACTGTTAATAGCAGCCAGATCTGAAGAGGTCTCCACCTTGTGCCTTCCTGCTGCTGAGATTCTCAGACAAGCTCTTGCCTGGAAGCCAGAGACTTACCCTGCACTCCGCGCTGCTTACAAAGCCAGGATTTGTGTGTTTGTGCATGAGCTCATGAGCATTATCCCAACAACTGCTTTTTAGTAGAAATCAAAGGCCCACAGCTGTACGCTGGAAACAAAACCAGCAGCTGCCATGCAAACAGCTCAGATATGTTCATGTTTATTAGACAGAATATACAATAAAATCATAATACAGCGTTTTTTTTTTTTTGTTTGTCTTAATGCTTCACAGGACCCTAAACAGAGAAAATACACTTTTGTATTAAAGCCAAGGCATCTAATATTCCTGCATGCAGCCAAATAAGAGATTAATGTTCATTCTTTTTTCTTTTTACAACAAAACATATCAGCCCAAAAAACCTTGGTTCTGAAAACATGCTGCACAAATCCAGAAAATGTCAGCAGTATGTGACGTGCATTTAACGCCCCCTGATCTGTCACTGCTGGATAAACACGATAACGATGGCCGTGATTAGCAGGAGTTATCACAGGCCCTGCAGCTACACAGGATTAAGCCTTTGGCATTATGCAATGCAAAGAGTGAATAGTTCTTTTTATGAGTAGAACAGAGTCATCTCACCCGGAGGAAAGACTCCCCACCAGCATTTCCAGGCACTGCTGCAACCTTTTAAAGCATTCACACCCTGAATGAATTCACTTTTTGTCGCATTACAACCTTCTATAGATTTTGTTGGTATAATAACACAAAGTAGTGTGGGGTATTCATCCTGCGTGAGTTAAAGTTGACCTATTATGCTTCCCTGAGCAGGTCAGGATGATCTATGATTTGTACAAAACATGTTCATTCCATTTTTTGCACTAAATCATTCTGAGATTTTAATTTGCTCAGTTGTTTTAGGGTCTCTTCTCACTTTAAATCTAAATCAGGTGCTGCTGGCCACGGCCCCCAACTCAATATTTACAATCACGTTTAAATGGCTGCAAACAGATGCGCAATTATACACCTGTGTATGTTTGGCAGGATGTTTGGCAGAAGTGGAGCCTCCTGCACAACCAAGGAGAATGTAACAAGTGGTTTCTAGATGGTAAGTCAACAACAAAACGCTCGTCTTTTCCAGCAGCCATTGTACAGCAGTAAAACCAGCCGACCAAATATGCTGGAGCTCTGCTGGGGTTGCTAGGTAGCGGGGCTGAGAGTGACTGGGGTTGCTAGGTAACGGCGCAGCGCCTGTGGGATGTGACTTCAGTCAATCAGGAGATTTTTGAAATGGCTCATTCTCCAAACAGAAAAAAACATTAACTTATTGCAAAAAAAACATCTGGATGGGTTTTCAAGTGCTTGGTCTGTTTTTAGAAGCAGTAGAAACCCAAATGGAAGGACAAAAATGTACAAAAAGTGATTATTTGTGCTTTTGAGATGCTAATCATCGGTTCCCGGTTGTAAAAAACAACTTTGTTGTCACAGTTACACATCATAACAACTGAAAATAAAAGCATAGCAGCAAAAATCCTTCCAGCTAAACAGCATTCAGCAGCAGAGAGAAACATGCTCAACCAAAACTATTCAAATAAAATCAAAGAAACAAATAAATTAGAACCAACCTAACAGAGCATGTTGCAACCGTGAGGGTGTATAAACACATGCACTCATTACTTTTTAGATTTTAGTTGTAATAATGTTGAAAAGCAGGCATTTGCATTTGGTGGCAGCGCTGTTGGCCTGCAGGAAGAAGGTCCTGGGATGGGGATGGGGGTCTCTCTGCATGTTCTCCCCAGTTCTCCCTAGGTTCTCCAGCTTCCTGCCACAGCCTAAAAACATGACTGTCACGTTATTTGGTTTCTGTAAAAGTTCCTGTCAGTTGGTCGTTTGTCTTCTAATGACCTCTGGAGTCAGGAACCTGAGACACAGCGTGGACATGTGAGTGAAACTGATGGATCCGTCATCTGCACTGCTTTGTGTTGCTCCCTCACATAAAATACTCACACTAGTTTTTAATCAACCAATTCAGTTACATGTTCCTTGACAAAATGTAATCTTTATTACTAGTTTCTCTGTTGGTCAAGGTAAGAAGTTTTTTTATTTTTGTGTTTTTATGGTGTAAAGCACTTTGTTATACAAATAAGATTGATTGATTGATTGATTGATTGATTGATTGATTGATTGATTGATTGATTGATTGATTGACTGATTAGTCTGTGTTGGAGTATTATTTTTTTATAACTACACTGTACTAATGCTGAAATTTTGCCCCATACTATACAGTATTTTTATTATCTACTTTGTTTTTATATTTTATAATCTATATTTGTGTATTTGATGTTATTTTCTGTCACAATGTGGGACAATAAATAATATTTCTAATATTTTCTATCATACTACAAAACATTGAAGTGTGTTAGTAATAGAAAAACCTTAGCAAAGCAATCCATTTCCTTTATTTTGGTGTATTTCACTGTAGTTACCTGCTTTCAGTCACATGACCAGGGTTCGAGCCCAGAAGTTGGGGTGAAGTGCCACAGAACCAGCCAGCCAGGCCCCTCTCACATGCGCCGACCTCCCCAGAGGGGGGGGTGACCTAAAAAAGCTTTCCCCTGGGGATCAATACAGAATCACATTATCATACATGATGTGTATCAAAGTAAATCTTGGATCAGCATGTCTTTTGCGTTGCTAATTGTGTCTCAGAGCAGACTACTGAGGCGGAGGACCTGCTGCTTTCTTTCCACCCCGTTCGGAGACTATCATCTGGAAAGGCTGACATCTGTTGGCAGGGATCTGGAACTGCAGCAGCAGGACCAGCAGGCAGACCAGCAGCATTACTGCCAAGAAGGAAACACTTAAAGCAACTCGAGGGCAACAGCTACCAAGTCAAGAGCCGAGATTTAAAAAAAAAAAAAAAAAGAAGCTACATAGTGTGACTTAGTGTGATTTGCAGCTCAGTTGTCATCTGTTAAAAGAAAGTGCACCCCTTCATGCTTGTGTGAAACTTAACTCTGTTCTTGAGCTCTAAAATCTCACCTCCTCCTCAGCAGCTGAGTTTGACCTCTCAGTTAAAAGAAACAAAGAACTGGTGCACTCTTCTCCTCCAGCGCCAGATGTTGCTTTTCAACCGAGATTCATCACAAAGTTTAGATCAGGGTAAACAAATGGTGATTATGGTTATAACTGCAAACACAGTTTTTCCGTCTGGCTTATCACAGGTCGGAGCAAACAGAGCCGGTGATGGTGGAGGGGGGAACCAAAACGAGCGGTGGAACCGTTCAGAGTGTAAACACACGCTAAGTCCTTCTGCACACTTACACACACACACAGCATGTGTGTGTGTGTGTAAGTGGGCTAACCCTGAGCCCTGACCTGCAGGAATGTGCGCTCTGTGTGGAGGAGCATTCGGTGGCCGGCCTCCACTCAGAAACCTGGTGGTGATAAAACCCCGTCAGTGTTTGCTGACACACGTTATCTCCAGTCCCTCCGTCCGGTCACAACGAGCTGCAGCTACTCTCCACAACGACTCAGGAACCCGTTGGCTTTTTTCCTCCAGTGTTTTCATCAGAAACAGCTCCGCTCTCAGTTCCGTATCGTTGGACGAGACGATGGGAGCAAACAAGGTTTTCCAACAGCTGCTAATGCATGTAGCTAAAAGGAGGAGAAGGGAGGGGTTCTTATCTCGTCGTGTAATGTATGTGCATTTTGAAGGGAGGAGGTGATAGAAAAAGAATATTCCCCAGAAGGGATCAATAGTTGTTATTCACACACACACACACACAGAAAACACTGGAGTCTACCAGATGTATTGATTTTAATTTAATTTTAACTTAGTGATGGATATGGGACGTGTCATGGGAGAGAGGTATTGGTCAAATAATTACCAACATCTATTCATTAATTGGAAGGCAAAAGAGATGGAGCACTCAATATTCATTAGAGTCTGCAAAGACTTTGGGAACGTGGATTCTGACACCAACATGTTGGAGGAAGATGTCCCCCTGATCACACAACGCTCATCTGTGAACCAACGTGAGCACGAGATGATAAAGCATGAAATAATGCAGATGAAATATAAACGCTCCTTGGATTTTGCTACTTTTAGTCACATTACAGAAAAATGAAATCTACTTTGATGGGATTTTAAGACAGACCAGCAGAAAAGTCTGGAAAGTGTGTGGTCTACGTTTATATTCAGCTTCATTTACTCTAAAAACCTCAAATGAAAAATCGAATAAAAAAACTATTTCTTTCACAGAGACAGTCTGTGTGATAAAAATACCAAATCATACCAGGTATTTTTGTTAAGTTTGTAGTGCAAATATCTTAGTGAAATAAGAAAAAATCAAAACAAGTTATGTTTCAGCTAGATACAGGAGCTTGTTTTAATACTGAGGAAAAACTATTAGTTCCACTGGCAGATTTTTACACTTACGGGAAAAATAGTTTGCACTAGAAACTAGACCAAAAATGCTTTGAAGATACTTTAATATTTTATATTTTTGCAGCAAATGTCCTACAAAACTTCACAGGATTGATAATGAAGATTTTAAACATGGTTCAGTCTGTTAAATATCTGTTGCTCATCCATTATCCTTCATTAATCTTGGGAATGTAGATCGACTGGTACAAATGTGCAGCACCAATCGAACTTTTGACCTACAGCTCTGTTTTTCCGTCATTCGTGAACAAAAACCTGAAACATTTCACCTCCTCCTCTTCGGGCAGGACTTCGTCTCTGACCTGGAGAGGGCACTCTACTCTTTTCCCAACTCAAAACTAAGACATAAACGAGTATAAATCAATATATCTATTTGTCTCTTTGAGATAATTTAGCTATAATATGGACATATTTGGTCAACACACAACCGAAGCACCAGAAAGGATAAAAGCTACAGAAGCATTTTCCATTAAGAGCCTAAAACTGCAAACCTTTTTCTTGAATAACCAATTTTTCTCAAATTAAATCAAAATAAATGAACTGAAGTCAAACTGTCTCACTGACAGCAGCGCATCAACTGAACCAGTTGAGGGAAAAGTGATCAGACGGCGGTTTTCTGTATTATAAACCCTGTAGGTTCTGCCCTCCACAGAATATAAATCAGGCGACTCACCAGATGGAAGGTGAAGCAGTTTTTTTTTTTTTTTTTAAGAATCAGCAGTCTTGTCATACACATGCTGCATAAAAAAAACATCATCAAAAACCCTTGTAACCTGCAATAATTCGCTTGATTGGCTCAGTGAGTGCAAGTTCCTTTGGTGCGCATCAAGTCAAACTGACCAAAGTGGCCTATGGGCTTTAGCAAACAGGCCTGTGGTTATTGAGTACAATCACAACACTAATTATCCTGCATGCGAGCTACTGCGGGGCTCTGCCCTTTGAGAGAAGCAATCAAACAGTCGACAAAAGGCTGAATAATCACGCTGAGAGTGTGCTGGCCAAGGCCTGGCAGTGTGTGGTGTGTCGGCGTGGGCGTGCGTGTGTGTGTGTGTATGTGTGTGTGTGTGCTACTTCCTACTGTACAGCTCTAACTTCAGTAAATATCTCCTCATTGATCATGTGACTCGCTTGGTTGTTTACTTGCAGGTTGTTTTTTTTCATCATTTGTGATTAAATTAGAGTTTCAAGAGTTGACCTGGTAGTAGAAACATCTGTTAAAATGTTCAATTACTTCAAATATGCACAGTGTGTACTGGTCAATTCAAGCAAAAAGAAACTCATAGCAGAAAAAACTATGACATAAAAAGTTGCGACAACCTGATTACATGTCAATCCCCTAAACCAAATGTATTAACCTGAAGACTTGGGGCCAAACCCGGCCTGTCAGCTCTTTCTGTGGTCCTCTACATAACTGTTTAGTGCTTAAATATTATTTTAATTGGTCAGAGCAAATCAGTTTTTATTGGTTTTGTGCCAAATTGCTTTTAAAAAAATTCCTTCTGAAATGAAAATGTATGTTAAGCATTGTTTAATTTTTAGAACTTGGATAGTTTATTTTATGTTATACATTCAGCCACAGCCGGCCCTTTAAGGACATTCATGATCCTGATGTGGCGCGCCCTAAAACTAAAACTTCAGCGAAGCAACATTTAATTCATTTTATTCTGAAATCTAAATATATGATGGTTGTTTAAAAATCACAACAAAGGTCTTATGGTTAATATTTATCAAAAATTACAAGTGTGGTTTTTCAAAACGTCGTGTAATAGTTTTATTTAGATGGACTGACGGCAAAAATGGCTCTTTGCACTGCAAAGCTTGCAGATGCCTGACCTTGGGCATCACAGGAAGAACAATGTAATCAGAGTGAAGCACGGTGGTGGCAGCATCATGCTCACTGGCTACTTTTGTTCAGATAAAAGGGATGTTTTATCGATCTCAGTGAACTTCTCAGTTCTACATACCAGTCAAACATCCGGTAGAAAACTGAGTTTTCAGCATTTCTGAGTCAAAACATAAAAGTCACCCAAAGCATGAGAGGAAATGCCGAACCAGAGAACTAAATCTGACAGATCATCTGTGGCGTCGCCTCAACAGAGATAAACACAGCAGATGTCTTCATAAGCTCAGAGTTTTCTGCTACACATAGTGGCCATACATGCTCACAAATTAGTGCAACTATTTTTATTTTTTTCTGCTTGTAAATTTTTTTGTTTTCTTTTAAATTGTACCTTGAAAACAAGGTTTGAACTTATTTATTACGTTCTTATGTTTTACACCACTAAAACCTGGCATCTTGATATACGTGTGTAAACTACACGACATTGTTACTGGCGTTATATTTACAAACTCCAGTTTTATCACACATTCATGATTGTGTTTGGACTGGGATCAGAAAAAGGAACATTTCCTGAGCCCCTGGCTCACCTTGTGTTGCATCTGTTTCCCACCCCACGCTGTGTGAAGGTCATGGTTAAGTTATGATGCACTCAGCTCAGACACGCGATGGGGAGGCCTCTGCTGAGCCAGGAAACTGTCAAAATACGTCCCAAACTCTGAGTGTTTCTGTCAGTCACCATCCTCCTCCCAGCAAGCATCGCCTCATCTTCAACTAGTTTGAATATTGAAGTTAAATGCACCACAGTTACAGCCGGGCCAAGTCAGAAGCAAACTAAGTCTCTGCTCAGGGCCCCTAAACCATCAGGGGCCTCTCATAAATGATTGAAATGTAACATAGACAATAAATCTATTTATTGAGAATGAGGAGACTGTAGAATGTGGTTTTAATTTGGTATTAGTGCCACACTAAGAAAACTAAATAGGCTAAATTATGAGAATAACAATAGTAATAGTATGAGAATACAGCCATAGTGTTTCAAGATTAAAGTCGTATTATTCTGATATATTCTTTCATGAAACAAACATTTTTATTGACCCTGAAACTTCATGGCAAAATGCTGCGCATTGTTCAGTCAGAGGGAAGAGAGCAGGTTTCCAGGTCTGGAAGAGAGAACCGCGTAAAGCAAACCTCAGATAAAACAGGATTTACATGAAGTACAGCCTTCAAATAAGTAAGTGATGCTTCTTTAAAAAAGCACTCTGTGGACAAACATCAGGAATTACTGTGATGAGTAGCAAAGACAGAGACAGACCGACGTAAAATGGGAGGAAAAGTTTATCAACTGTGAAGAAATGGAAACTTTCTCACTGCTTCTTGTTAAATGTGGAATCAAATTCAAACTTAACACACAGCAAAATCTTTTTGCTCCCCTGGCACTTTCCATGGCCACGTCAAGGTTATCAATGTACTGATCAGATTCATTTTGCTTGAAAAGCATCAGGTTAGAGGAATGTGATTCCTTTTTTCTCCAGGAGCCTGCAGACAGCAAATTTTACGCCATTTCCACACTCGGTTTGAAAGTGCTATTTGGAGATAATGGTGAATCACACTCAGCCAAAGGAGCAGGCTGCACTTTGGTCCAGTTTTCTAGCCTGACACTCCCACCCTGCAGCCCCTCTGCTCACTAAAACCCTCTGGTCCAATAGAGGCAGGCGGCCTAAACGCTCCATCAGCGCTGAGGTTTGGCTGCGCTGCTGCAGCGGTGTCCTGTTCCAAATTCTCTACAGCTGGTGGAAGAATTGGCACGTCAGTCTGAGGTTTTACCATTCCAAAAAACAGCATTGCCTCCCTTTTTTTACAATCTAGCTTTCCATTTCTTTCTTTTTTTCCAGAATAATTTAAAGTTTAAACAATCCTGCTAGAGAGGTAGCCCCTGAAATTTGCAGGGGGGCATTAAGGATGGCCACATTACCGTGGTCGAGAAAAAGAAATGCTGAAAGAAAGTGGGGGGAAAAAATGAGAAGATAGAGGAGAGAGCTGGTGAGGCAGGTGCAAGCCGTCCGCATACAAGGTGGCGATTAGCAGGAAAGTGGTCCTGTGTAAGGCAAGAGGAACATCTGTGCCTATTACTGCAGCACACAAAAGACTGTGAGCGGGGGGTGGGAGCAGAGATTGGTAAGAGGGACAAAAACCATGGTCTCCAACACGAACGGGGCCTCACCAAACACCACAGGCTGAATTGCGTGGCCCAATTTGAGGCTTTCAGCACTGCTTGTCATTAGCATTTGAAAAAGCATGGCAGGAGCCCACTCACTAAGTAACTCATGGGTCGAAGCAGAAGCCTGACTTAAAGCTTGCAGAAGGAGGAAAACTCCCCCCAGCCCTCCAGATAAATCAGCCTCCTGCTCTAAACTCGCCTCAGACAGAGTTCTGCCTTCTGAACGATCACTGCTACAGATTATAGACGATTAAAGAAGCTGCAGGTGGAAACAGTGATGGTGGTATTGTCCGGGCCTTAGTGGACAATGAGGTCCAGTAAGGCCTTATGGACTTAAGTTATATGTTATATATTGTGGTACTGACCTGAGATCATAGGAGAGATTCCCGAGCCCCCACTTGTGCCAGTCATGCACCAGAGACACATGCATGACTGGACTGGACATCGCCTATTTGCCGCCATCGCTGGTGACGCGCTCCTGCAGGCGCCATTACTACAGACTGAGTCATATCCACAAAAACATACTGTTCTGACGTGGGATATGAAAGAATTTGTCACAACAATGTTTGTGTTCTGTCAGTTTGTTCAAGTTGCAAAGGATGACTAACCTGCTGCTGTAGGAGACAGTCTGTTAAATATTTTATGAAATGAAGTAGTCTATTAGTCCAGTTTCTATGTTAAATTGAACTTTTAGAAATTACAGCAGCTGCAGTGAGCTACACTGCAGGCGCACTGCAAAATAATGCCAAGAAACAGTTCAAAACCACTCAGATTCTTCTTGTCTTTCCTCGCTCTCTGTGTCGATTTCACACACATACGCCCATTGCTATGGCAACCGGCTGACAACAGCTCCGCTACCTGCAGATTATGCTAAAAGAAAACCACAGATATTTCCCACACGAACATTTAATGAATTACAGTTTAATGTTTTTAGGCCTGATGTTTATTTCTGGAGCATAGAAAACTCTCTCTTGTGAAACTGGTGCTTTTATTATACAATTAAGAATTTTTATTTTTATGTCATTTTATTTAACCTTCGTTTTAGCAGGCAAGTTGGCTGAAAACAAATTCTTGTTTTCAGCAGTAACCTGGCTATAAAGCAACAAAACATCAATTAGCAGAATCCAGAAAAAACAACTTAAAATTAAAAAACATGCTAACTAATTTGATATATTCATAGAAGTATTTGATACGTTCAGGATTGTGATATTTCCTTCTCCACGAAATCTTTCACAGTTTCATGATTCTAAATAAAACCATGAAAACGAACTCTGTGAGGACAAACAGTGCATGTGATGCAGTGCCTCCATATGCATTGTTGCAAATCATATTTCAACATGGCAAATTAATGTTCCAGTGGACCTAACATTTTGAGAAACTGTGTTTCTTCCTGGATCAGAGATGTGGCTAGTGGATGGTAGGAGTAAGAAGAATAAAAGGGGTTTTCTAGAGCCGGTGCATCAAACTTGTATACAGGATTGCACTCTGTTTTCTTGTGATTTGAGAACACTTGGGAGTGGGAGGCATCACTTATTTAAGTGCCACTATGCATATATCTGTTTGCTTAAATATTCCAATTTATTCCAAGACAGTAAGTGCTTCACTGGAGTGAATTATGGATGTTGAGTTGAGAAGCTGATTTATCAGTTATGACACCAACGTTTTCTCCTTGGTCAATATGTCTCTTTTTAAGACTTATTATTCAAGAGCAGAAAGCTTTGGATAGCAGAAATATGAACATGAATGATGTAGAGAAAAACTTAACACCACATTTTTTTAGGCAACATGAGGCAGAGTACAACACAAACTCAAAACTGAAATAAAACCTTCCACCTTAAGAGACTGAAGGAACAGCAAAACTGTATGATTGACAGCACTAAGACCCTCCTCCTGGCTCTGATTGGTTGAATTTCTGCAGATGGCAGTAGAACCGCAGGGAGAATGCAGAGGAGCTTGATTTTTTTTCACAAATTATCTCTCTCACCTAATGCTGTCAGGAAATGATAACAGTTTTAACAAATATGCAAAAAAAGGTATATATTTAATAAAAGTTATATATTGCAGCTTTAAGACAATAACAAATTATGCATGACAGTAAAGTACAGTAACTTTGTCCTTTGACAAAGTTCTTCATTAATAAATGTGAAAGAAGGCTTTTGTGGTGGATCATTTAATTGTTTTTATCCAAAATGATTCTAAGAACACATCAAAAACTCATCATATGCTCAAATTGCTGGTTAAATTAGTTAAGATGGATCCTTTTGGTCTCATTAGTTCCTGATTCACACAATATCAGAAACTTGGCTTGGCTTTCACATAACACATGTTGCTTTTTTGCTGCATGAGTGAGAAAGTGTAAAGCATCATTTTTTTTTTTTACTTTCTTTACAGTTAAACATGAAGTTTTGATCAAGCTTCAATGTGTGAACAAATGCAATTTAACTATACAATCACCTAAAGTCAGGGAAGTCAGGCAGTACCCTCAGAACAAAAACATAAACACACACGTTGTTTGTTTAAATCCAGTAAGACAAAATGTTCATGCAAATGCATGTGAGGGACAAATTATAAGTTGTCAGCAATGCTAAGGGCCAATTAGTCAGTCTTTAGGTTTTTAATATTAATAAAATCGCAAATCAAACTTCTTAAGTTCTGAAGCATAATTCAGTTTCTACCTGCACGGCACTCCAGTCCTGCGAGAAACAGGAATTCATATTTTCTTACACTGTTCAGTTATAATTGTTTGTCCTAGCAGAGGAACAACAGCAATTGACTTCCTCCCAAAGAGCGATATGCGCTGATATCCTGTGACCTCTCTGATTTAACGGCAAAGCAGACGCTGGTTCGATATTTAACAACACATAATTTATATGCTTGGTAGAGCACTTTAATACGACCTAATTGTACTATTGACAGTGTTAGATGAGCAGCAGAGGAGGCTGATTTGTTTAATATTTAGCTGAGAGAATTCTATCGACTTTTGTTTTTGTTCATCTTCTCACAAGATCAAAGCATATCTTCCTATCCAGAAGCTCTGACTTAGTGATGCCTGCTAATGTTTTTCAGAAGGACTTGCTATATATCCGTCAGTGTGTGGGTGTGCGTGCGTGTGGTTGTGTTTATGTGCATTCGGGACTTATGTCGATATACGAGGCAGGCTTAATCCTTTCCCTCTGATGGCTTTAGTGACAGTGGCACAGCAACAGATAAGAGGTCACTGAACTGCAGCAGCCACCTCTTCATTCAGAGTAAATGGGGTGCAGCAGGAGTGCACCTCACAATCACCAGCATCGCTCCAGTTGAAATAAAAATGTGATGCATTTTGTTCCCTATCTATCACTGCTGCACTGCACTGCACTGGTCTGTTAATTACACATTTACTCTCCCAGTCTGAACAGAAATGGTGTAGAAATAAACCAGATAGTGGATGTAAATTTGGTTCAACCCATTTATCTAAAAGTCAGTATTGCTCTTAGTGACCATAACCAGTGCAGGTTTTCACAAACTACCTTGATAATAATTTTTTACAGATCTCTCTGATGGCGTGCTGAGTCTTTTCTGATGAATGAAGGAATTTATGACCTTGATGTATTAGTCTCTAAAATAGTGATGTCTGAGAATACGCATTAAAACACATATTATATAAATTATCTTATGTTTGGTCATTTAGAAAATCAGAAACCCCTTCGAAAAGCTATAATTAATCTCTAACTCTTCATGATAAATAATCTTCCTGATAGTGAAGTATTCCAGTAGTCCAACCTTGAAGTAAAAAATGCATGGACTTGTTTTTCAGCATCACTTTTTGAGAGGATACATTTAATTTTGCCAGCATTCCAGATGTTAAAGTAGAAAATACCAGAAACCTGTTTAAACGTGTCAAAAACAATAACTTACTTTATTACCAGAGGTCAATGTAATGCCGTTCAGATTGACTACGCAGCTTCTTTTCATTGTTCTTGTGTAAAGACAATAACTTCTATCCTGACAAAATTTAAAAGCAGAATAATTAGTTATTCATTTCTGTGTCTAGAAGATACCTGAAGTCTATCTGATTGAATTCAGGATTTATGAATAAACATATATGAGTATCATCATGTAACGGTCGAAATTTATCACAAACTGTCTGATGATTTTACCAATTGGAAGCATATATAGGAAAAGTAATTGACCCACGCACAGAACCCGGTGGTACTTCACAAGCAAACTGTTAAGGGCTTTATAAGGGAATATTGTGACTGAGATCTTACATGATGAGAACAGACACAAGTCCATTTTCTGAGGCCATGAAAGAATAATTAGTGACTTTCAGCATTTGTTTCACTCTGAAAGCAGAATTAAACTTTTCACACATTACTGAGGAGATGGTAGTAAATGATGTTTTAAATATGTGCAAATCCAAATATGTTAGAAAAACATAGACTGTCTCAGAGCTTTATTCCTGTGACTGTACTCTGTAGAATTACTTGTAGTTGTATTATTTGTGTAGCTTCTTTTACCTAATTAAAAAACTAGAATGCAGATTGTAGTTTGATTAGTAGTAAATATAACCCTGGAAAACTGACAAATAAATCTTATTTCATCCTTCAGAACAAATTTGTCATATTCCACCACAAACATTCGTTTTCCTCTATTTTAGCCTTCTTTTATGAGTTCTGTGCGTAATGTTAATCTGAAATAAAACATGATTGCATCTAAATGTCCATCAGAAACCTGTTTTCCTCAAAGCTGATGGACACGGACAACATCTGCTGTGAGCCTGATGCTCCTTCCTGTCTCAGCATGACCGTATGGACAGTCTGTTTGCTTGACTGAATCATTATATTAAAAAGAAGCAAAAGAAGGTGAGGAGTGAATCACTTCTAAAAACTAAAAAAAATCTAATATCCACACAGGGGTTGCTTTTTTGCTCCATCTGTCTCCAAACCACAGAGGGATGTGAAAACCAGAGATGCTGGAAAACACTGATTGAGGCACAGCTGAAACATGCTAATGCCCTGATTTTGTTTTCATTGGGAGTGCTCCCTGGCTGCGGCATATCATTTAATTTTTGCATGCATCGAATTGCTCCGTGTGAACTGTCACAAGACTTGCTTCTATCTGTAGATGCCTCAGTGAACATCTATCTTTGAGCAAATCACCTGGGGACAAGGCGGGATGTTTACTTTGGCAGAAATCCCATCATGCACTCATGCTTATTTCCTTTGGTCCAAACAGTGGCCCTGAAAATCACTGGAAATTCACTGAAAATAATATTTGCACATACAAAAGCTGGAGCCACACGAGGAATTAATAATCCAAGCACGTTTTCTTAACAACAGGAGAAATTTGCTATAACCTAATCATAATTTTGTAATACCCTCTCAATCTGTTTTGTACCTCTCCTTTTGGTTGTCTCTAATCTTTATAGTTGAAAACCTGGGCCATTAAAATTACCAAGTCTTTAAATGAACAGATGCTAACAAAATCCTAAAAAGAGCACTCCTCCTTTTCCTTTTCTTCATTTAAATTCAATTACTACCAAGAGCAGTTCGACAGCAAGGGAATAATAATGATAATAATGAGGGGTGTGCGCAGAACAAAGGTGTGCAACAGCCTCATGGTGACATCTTTTATTGTTTTTGGATTGGCAAGATAATAGCAAGGACTGCCGCGAGGGGGGGGCAGGAAAAGTGGAGCTCAGCGCTATCTTTCATGCTGCACAGGATAATCAGGCAGCAGTGAAAACTGTGGAGCAGCAGAGAGATATCTTCTTAGAGATCAAGGTCAAAACAACTCAAAGGAAGGTGGAAATTCAGTTTCAAAAACGCTCACAGCTGCCTGAAACATATTGATCTAGAGGCTCTTTCCTCCTGTTACCTACAAAGTCATTTCTCTGATAGACTGTGGTAGAAATACATTATTTTCTTGTCATAGGGAGCGCAATGGATCTCCGTTAAGAGTCCACTGCACTCGCAGAGAGAGGGTAGACAGGAATTTCAAGAGCTCACCATGAGATGTTAGAAACAACAATCCTCTGAGTGACCTTTGCTTCCTTTCGGTTCAGGAAAACATGGCCTGTTTCATAAATTTACAATCACAGAGCAAAGCGACAAAATTAAGAGAACGATTTGGCTTAGGTTCTATTTCTACATTGCCATAAATCCCAACAATGTTGATTAATGTGCACTGTCCTAATTGAATAAAAACAAATAAATACATAACTACATTTTTAAGAAGACTAATTTGGCAGGTGAACTTATGAAATGAGAAGGTATGAACCTGCTCCACTGCAGTTTGGGAGGACCTAAATGTTAGGTGTCCAGCCTGGTTTCCAGGAAGTCTTTAAAATCCGGCAACCATACTGCTAAAACTTTATTCCCACAGATCAATAGCATTGCCTAGCACTGAGACTTCTAAGACACTGCAGTGAGCACAGACAGTGATGAATCTGAGCCAAGTGGCCTTTGCAACAAAGCAGCAGCAACTCCCTTTTATTTCTTTGATTTATGCCCTTGGAAGTTGGTACATATTCCCACCAAAGAGAAGCTTCATGACTGAAGTGCTTGATGTTAAGCACAATTGTTATCTTAATTCTCAAAGAGTTTACTGATCAAAGCATATAAGGCAGGCTTAAGTGAATAATTATTTTTCATTTGATTGCAGTTTCTACAGACTGATCATACAAACAGATTTTTGGTGTTTACAGACAGACTGCGCACATGAAGCTCCACTGTGAATCAGGACTAAGGCTAGTTCCTCTGCAGTCGGTATGTTATTCAGATGTTGCCACTGCAAAGTCTTGCTTTTGTTCTGAGCTCAGATCCTTCTTTTATTGTCCAGGCAGCAAAGTAAGGTCCTGACCCGGCATCCTGATTGGACTTCTCTCTTCCTTTGATGCATGCTTCCCATTTCTGGGATTGTTGTTATACTGGATGCGCTGGCTTTGATATGTGCAACCTGTAGCCAGAGTGGCACTTGAGGGTTCCAGTGACCTCATGATGAGAGACCATTATAGACAGCTGATATCAAATGGATCAAAGGTTTTATTTCCAAAGCTTTGTCATGTAAGACTGCTACTCACATCTTTTTAAAATATGTATTTTTGTTTACTGGAAATTAAATTATCTATCCATGCTTGCTGAAATGCAACACAGCAGGATATTGAATTTATAATTAAATAAAAACAGAAACATAGATCAAGAAGTAGGAGTGAAATTATATACAAGTGCGCAGTGATGGTGGTGGGGGAATCAGAGGATGTTAAAAAGGCTCATTGCACCAGGAATGAAGGACTTCTTGAACCGCTTCAATCTTCAAGAGGTTGAGAAAAAGGTGTCAGTTGTTTTTCATTATAGCTTCCATTTTTCAAATGTGGCCCCTTTCATCAGCGTTTTAATGAGTCCAGACTCCCTTTTTTTCCCTTGTCACATGTAAGCCAATGATTTTTTTAAAATTAACTGCTATTATTATGGTATTCCTGCTATTAGTATGTTAGCTAATCATAGCATATGTGCGGCTATTAGCACTATATTTATTTAATAAACTGTTTAGAGTTGTATTTGAAACGTAATCAGTTACGAATTTAATGATGTCACTTGACTTAATTTAATGTTTTGATTGTTGATTCTATGTTGCATGACTTTGTGTTCTTGTGTTTAAGATGTAAAGCACTTTGAAATACCTTGCTGCTGAAATGTGCTATACAAATAAAATTTGATTGACTGATTAGTATTAGATAATGTGCTAACCTAGCCAATATGCCAATAAAATGTTAAGTTTGCTAATACCATAATCTATAATAGCAAATAGGGAATGTTAGCCAGCATACCAATATAAATCAAGGACATATTTATAAGTTATTTAGTTATATAAGCTTTTCAGTTAATGCTAAACTTTTAAGTTAATGGCAGTGTGCATGCTATTATTAGCTAATTAAAGAGCGTTAGTTCATATTAAACAGCAAGCAAGTTAGCATGTTTGCATATTAGGTAAATTTGGTGAACAGCTGTTAGTCTATTCTGTCTCTTGTAGTTAAATGGTGAAAGCTGACATGCTAGTGTTAGCCAACATAATTACATGTTAGCTAATTCCATATTCCATCCTGTAATATGGAATTGTCCTTTATTGGCAGATAAATGTTGCCATTAACTGTTTCATCAGGTCATGTTGCATATCTTCATGAAAGTCCGACACATGTCAGTTCATTATTGTTTTGTTCATTAAAACAATAATTAAAAAAAAAAAACACAAAGGCTGGCAAAGTCTCATATCTTAGTGCTACTCTTACTGGAGTAATTTTTTGCCTGAAAGGTAGCAACCCCAGCTAATGATATCTTTGGCAGAAACCCAGCCATGGGGGGTGATCAGCGCTACGCTGATAGTGATTGACAGCGCTAAGACTCACCTCCTGGCTCTGATTGGCTGTTTCTAGACAGCACTGAAAGCACACGTTATCTGTCTCATAGCAAACTCCTAAATATATATAAAAAAAAATAATAATCTTTTTTTTTAATTTTTTTTTTATAGAAGTACACTTTGCAAACGTCTTGTTTTTTTTCCATTAATCCTCGGCGGCACCAGTAGGGGGCAGCCTCCACCTTCTGCTTGTGTGTGAGAGTTGGAGAAGCGCGTGAAGTAGAGACAAAAAAAAACACACACACCTATGTGAGCAAAGAGAAACAGGGCACGGACGAAATTATAGAGAAAACGAAGAAAAGAGGGGATAAATCGTATGAAAACTAAAGCTGTTGGTGAATATCGCCGAGCGAACCGTGGACATTGACGGAGCAGGATAAGAGTTTTCTTACTATCCGGTGAGTGATATCGACAAGTGAAGCTAACGGCTAGCAAGGCTATCTAATACTGCTGGTCAGCAAAATGACTATTAGACAGCATCACGTATTATTACTTCCATAAACATTGCGCTGCTGTGTGAAGTCTGCTTTGTATGTGGATTGTTTTGGAAAGGTAAACGGTTCACGCATAAGTTTTGATTACAGTCGCATTAGTAATATGGATGACCGTGCGAAAAAAAAAAAAAATAGCAGGGATAAAAATGTCTTCGTAAATTTTCTAGATATTTAGTTTACAAGTTGGGGAAATGAGTCACCAAATCACGCTAAATAGATTTTACGTACATATTTCAGTAGAATACTTAATTCTTTCACTGAAATGATTTTGGAATTTACAATTTTAGTTGAAAATTTGGAACATTTCTTCGAGATAATATTACTTAACCAAATGTGGCAAAAAGTATTTCAGCCATGACTCTTTACTACTTTAAAAGGGAACAAACTGCTTGTAGGCTACAAATATGGACTAAATATGAAGCGTGATGGCAAAATCAATGAAATTTGTAATTTTTTAAACCAAAAACAACAAAATCGGAGTCGTTCTGAAAGAGCATATGAGAACCAAACTAGACTGAACTGAAGGAAAGGCTTTCAAAGTGCTGAGAAAGTTTATGAGCAGAATCACCTGTTTAAATCTGCCACGATGGCCTCTCTGAGGTCACGTCAATCATTAATGTGGGGAGGCGTTGTTGACCGCACAAGTACCTGCAGGAGATGGTGACACATGTTTGCACTCTTTGAATGTTTCACACTGGCTCTCCAGACATTCACTCACTTACAGATACTGACAAGCTGCCTTTTCCCCCAAAAATAATTGCAGGCCACCCCTGGCTGTCAGGCCGTGTCGGCGTCTCGTTAGCGCCTGCGTTGGTTCTGTCTTAGCTAGTAGCATCAGGAAAGGTCAGAGTGGCGCTGTCTGCACTGTTGCTCTGCATGGAGACTCCAGAGACATGGCACGCTTTGGCCCCGTCTGTCTGGCCAAACCTCAGGATGGTTTTTCTTCTTCTCTGTGTTTTGGAACAAACTCTTCTGAGAGGGCTGATGGTGTGTGGGTACAACTTTCAAGCTTTAGAGTCAAAAGGAGATTAAAGTTAGTGTAATTGGTTTTAAACTGTTTGTAATTACTGAATGCCGTTAAAAAATGTGCTAAATAGCTAAAACACAGTCAATGTCTTTGCATCAAGTCTTGCCACAGTTTCTCATTACAATGGAGATGTGAACTTTGACTGGGCCACACAGGAATATG
Organism: Girardinus metallicus; assembly: GCA_903067095.1. Classification (NCBI taxonomy): domain Eukaryota; kingdom Metazoa; phylum Chordata; class Actinopteri; order Cyprinodontiformes; family Poeciliidae; genus Girardinus; species Girardinus metallicus. The sequence goes on along the minus strand of CAEGAE010034134.1, from coordinate 43,000 downwards.
CTTTAATCCAAACTATTCTGTATGTTCATGGTCAGTATCCTGCTGCAAGGTAAACCTTCACCCCAGTACGAAGTCTTTTGGAGATCAGCATTTGTGTCCTTGGTAAATCTTTCCCACAGCATGATGCTGTCACCACCGTGTGCAACATTTAAGATGGTGTTGTGCATTTTAGTATCATCTGACCAGAGAACTTTCTTCCTTTACATGGTTTATGGCAAACTGTAAACAAGCTTTCTGTTGGTTTAGTTTCATGTTACCGAAGGCCAGACCTGTAAAGTGCATGATGGTTAGTTTATGATGCGTCACAGCTCCTCCAAACCTACCATGAACATATGAGATGGATCACAGTGAATGTTCTTCTTGCCAACTCTGTCAGTTTAAGTGGACATTCATGTCCTGGTAGTCCTGAACTTCTCCAGAACTTTCTCCCTGACCTCATTGCTGTGTCTTGGGTCTTCATGTTGCTGTTTGTTCACTAATTTTCTCTTGCAAACCTTTGGATTTATTTTGGGATTATGGTACACTCCAGTGGACTCTCTTTGGTCTATATACAGACGACTCCTGAAGTGGTTTGATTCCACAGGATTTTGTTTTGTGATTAAATGCCTGACACACATTTTGTATTGGTATTTATAAAAAACCCATATATTATTTTCCTTGTAGTCCACAGTTACTATATGTTGTACATGAATCCTGTTAAAATACATTGAACTTTGTAGTAGTGATGTGACAAAAAGTGAAGCTGAAGACGTTTTCAAAGCTTGTGTTCGTACTGGTGGAGGTGAATGGACCTGATCCCTCAGAACAGCCACAGTAAGTCCCAATTTGAGACCCGGCCGTATTTCTCAACCTGCCACGCTCCCCCGTCTTGTTTCCCCCCTTCAAAGACCTGGCTGTGGCTCCGATGAGCAGCCTCGGAAAGTGTTTGAGGTTTTCAAATCCTATTCAGATTGGAGAGAGGATGAAAGATGACAGGTGGAGAGGCACAAACAGGAAGCCGTGCTGATGCCCTGTCTGCCAAACTCCTCTCATACATCTCCAAACTCTGATCTGTAAGAGACAAAAAAAAAATAAAAAAACCTAGACCCAATTTATTGCACTCTGCTGCCAGCCTTTCATTTTAGTGACTGGCGCCAGGGCGCTTATCAACTGCAGAACTATTAGCCGTATCAAATCAATGTGTTCATTGCTCTCTCTTGCCTCCATTGCTTGCATTTTTTCTCTCTTTCTCTCCCACCTCCCATCACTCCTTCTCCCTCCCCTCCTCTCTGCCAGACAGGTCAGATATTAGAAACCTGTATTATCAGGTCCTCCCAGGATGCTGGTGGAAAAGTTGATTTGCAACGCCCGATTGAATCTAGTTATCCTTCATCCCTTCCCGAGCCCCCAGCCAGCTGCTCCAGCACACAGGAGCCCAGCGGCCTATCTCCACCGAGGTGCCGCCGAATAAAAAAATATCCATTTACAGAAGAAGGGGGAGGGAAAGAGGAACAGAGAGGAGTGAAACTGAAAAGCAAACAGTGACAAAGTGTCACCCAAACGTCACAGATTTGCAGAGCTCAGGGGAGGGGGGCCCCGGCTCCAGCCCCCACACCCTTTGTAAACCGTTATCTACCAGCATTATGCAGCCATTTATCAGTCCCCAAACAAAACATGTCACACCGGCAAACACATCCACAGGCTACGGAGCGCAAACCATTCACACCAGTAAAACAGTTAGATCCTTAAAGGGAGGCGAGCAGAGCAGAGGCCACACAGGACATTCATTAAACTACTGGAACCTGCACTAATTGAACCCAGCTGGCGATAAAGGAAAATGGGCTTAAGGAATATTTATCTGTTGACTGGGCTTCTATGACTGAGTGGCCAGCAGCAGCACAAAGAGAGCCATTATGGCTTTATCTTCTCAAATAGAAGGGAAAGTGAGTCTTGGCTGCAGACTGGAGCGACAACAGTAGCTGCAGAAGAGCCAAAGAGAAGGCGATGAAAAGAGAGAGGCGACTGATAAGGAGAGTAGGAGCTGGTGTACGAGTAAAGGGAGGGATAGGTGGAGCGGGTGGAGAGGGGGAGTAGCAAACAGGAACACCTTCATCAGAAGGTAAAGGCTGGATGTGTCTGTCACATTCTGGCAGTTTGGCTCCTCCATCTGGGAATGCAATTACTGAACACTGAATCAACTCTGATGGCAACTCAAGAGGCTAATTTCATTCTGAATTCAAGAGACAAACAGCATGTCTGTGGCAGGTGTCCTCACTGTCAAACCAACACTGGCTGTAAAAGTGACTGTGGGGGAAACAAGATCTTCCAGCATTAAGACGCCATGATGCTCATCATCATCGAGAGAGAGAGTCTCGCTTGGAAAATACTTGTTGCTGTTTCGTTTTGGCCGTCGTTACAGGCGATTGATGCTCTTATTTTGGCATCAGAGAGGAAGAAGTTATTGGTTGTTTGACAGAGTCGGCTTGTAAAGACTGCATGTTGGGATTGCTGCCAGCACCGTCCAGTCCACTGTTCAGTCCAGTCGAGTTTATTTATATTGCACATTTCAACAACAAGGCAGTTCAAAGTGCTTTACTCCATAAAAACCTAACACAGTAGCTAATTATGAAACAAGCTGTAAACATTTTGTAAAATGCCATTATGGTAAATGGACTGAACTTATATAGCGCTTTTTCCGATCATTTCTGACCACTCAAAGCGCTTTACACTATAGTCATTCACCCATTCGCTCACACAAACGCTCACACATTCATACACCGATACGCAGATCGGTAGGCAATTTGGGGTTAAGTGCCTTGCCCAAGGGCACATCGACATGAGGCAGGAGGAAGCTGGAATTGAACCTACAACCGTCCGATCACAAGACAACTACTCTTCCCACAGAGCCACAGTCGCCCCCATTATCAAAGTCATCAAACAAATATACATCAAATATGTTGATCAAGGTTCCAGTTACTATCAATCAAAGGCAACCCTAAAACAGCTGGGTTTAACGCTTGATTCAAAAGAACTCAGTGTTCCGGCAGTTTTGCAGTTTCGCAGTTGGTTCCGGATTTGTGGTGCATAGAAACTGAAGGCTGTGTCTCGTCTGCTTCTGGTTTTAATTTGAGCACAAAGTTCTTGAGGTGTGTTAGGTTTCGACGCCATGCATTTTGTAGCATTGGAATTCTGTATGTTGTTTTTATTTTAAATTAGGATATTGTTGATCTAAAACCTTTGACTTAGAAGATCTGTACATAATCCAGCCAAAGATGAATAGATTTTAGCTCATCTAAAGTTCAGTTGATGCAAAATAAATTGTAAAATTTACAATGTGGGCAAATCACAGCGTAATACTGTGATTTGATAGAAAAACAGGTGATAATATTAATTACGGATGTGAATTTTTACCCAGTAATGAAAAGGCAAATAAATAGTTTCACTAGTCCACACAGAAATATCTTCTGTAGCAGAACTGAAGGGCTTCCAGAGCCGCTTTCTTCTCTCAGGTCCAGGCAGGCAGCCGTGAACACAAAAGTAGATTTCATCCTGCCACACATTTGTTTGTCAGACAGCCTTCGGTTTAGTTTTGTGCTTTGAATTGAATCTCAAACGTAGCTGCTGCCTTTAACAAATTGCTCCTACATAGGATTTGAATTATTGGCATGGGTGCAGCTGCAATTAAACCCCCTGAAACAAACTGCATCACTCCCAGCGTGTCTGGGGGGTTCTGGCAGATGCTTTCTGACATCCGAGCCAAATGACGTTTGACTGTTTGGCTTTGGAAACTTTTAATGGAGTTCATTCTGCAATGCGCCTGGCAGCGGGAGCCGGCTGAACTCTGGCTTCGGCGTATTGATCTTCACCAATGTGTTTAAGGGTTGAGGTCACCAGAATCGCCGCAGCAGCTGTAAGGAGGTCAATAAAGTCAATAAAGTAAATGAGGTAATTTTGCTGTAAAACATCAGACGATGGTCAATTTCCATTTTAGTAAGCTTTATATATGTGACAGACAGTTGTATACATATGTCAGCATGTCAGACGCTGCTGTTGGACAAAAGGAGAGATTGAATTTGGTCGTGGTGACAAAATGTTTACCCACAGAGGCATTTCTGTGTGAACAAATCAGCTTTTGTCACATCCAAAGACAAATGACTCCTCTGTCCAGACAGAAGATTAATGGGAGCTAACCATGAACTAAACCAGCTCTGGAGAGATAAGGGTCAGAAAGATTGATATAACTCTGGTTTGTTTTCCTAAAACCAAAGACTTAGATGGACAAATATCAATATATACATAAGATAAGAGTATTTGCATAAGATGTATGAAATTCCAAGCACTTTGGACGGTTGCGGGTTCCCATTATTGGCTCATCTTCTTTCCAAAATAACTCAAACTCACTGAGATTGGAAGGACAGCAAGTCCTGCCTCAGATTCCCAATTGAGTTTCGGTCTGAACTTTGACGAGGCCATTCTAATACATTTGAATCTGCTTTAGTCAATCAATAAATCAGACTTAATTTGCAGAATACTTTTCATATTGACAAAGGTTGAAAACAGATGGAACTCCACACAAAACCCACCGGGAAACCATTAAACCGGAGAAACATTTCCAAACGTAGACAGAAGAATATAAAATAAATAAATCCAAAGTGTTGGAGACAATTATTAAAAATAGAAATTAACCATTTTTAGTACAAATAACAAAGATAATCTATGTTACAAAACTTGAATAAGATGGAAAAGGAACACAAACTCACACAATGCTGTGAAAAAGTGCCGCTTATTGATTGTTTTTTCTAGATTTGCTTTATTGCCCGGTCACAAATAAACTGAGATTAGTCGGGTTTTTTAAAAAGCTGAGTTTAGATTTTGTCACGTCCAGACCTGATTACTGTCAAACCTGTAGGAATCAGAAAATAAAACCTAAATAGAATATTTTGACAGCGTGAAGTAGGCCAAAAGACCTGCCTTCACTTAGAGCACAGTGGTGATACGCAGCGTAGCGATTCTCTAAAACACATCAGCAAGTCCACTGCTAAATGGCTCAGGTAAGCAGAATTAAGATTATGGATTGGCCTAGTCAAAGCCTGGACTCGAGTCCAGTTAGGTTGTGTGAAAGGACATGAAAAATGAATTGTACTTGAAGCAAGATGGCTAAATTAAAACAAGTCTGCAAATAAGAGTAGATCAAACGTCCTCCAATATGATGTAAAAGATGAATTGCCAGTCGTCATTTTTACATAGCTATTTTTTAATTACATGTAATCATCATTCGATATTTAAAATTTGTTTGATTATCTGAAACATTTAAGTGTGACAAAAACAATAAGGAAAGCTGAAATCTTTTTTAAAAAGTTGCTTGACAGCTTAGCGATCATTACAGTGATTAGCATCACTTGATTGTGTCTAAATAAATAGGATTGATTGATTGTAATGTGATAGTTTAATAAAACATGAAATGACAAATTCAGGGAGTCAGAATAAAGAGGAATGAATACAAACTCTTCCGATTGTATTTGTAAAAACTGTAGAAACCATTTTTGATTTGCTTTTCATTTCGTAAATGTGTACCAGTTTCTTTTATAACCTGATAATCCAGTGAAATACATGAAAGTTTGTTGCAATGAGACAATATTAACAGCAGAATTTCTCGGAGTCGCTTTGCAGGGCCCTGTAGGTAGTAACTAATGGATATTCTGCTGCAGACCTGCAGGGACATGAGAATATGACTGCATTTACATGAATTAGCCACAAGTGCCCACTTTTTTCAAACTCCCCATCTTAACTTTCTAATATATCTTCTTTGTTTAATATTATACATCTCAAGCCTTCGACGGAGCCCTCTTACAGTCAAAGAGGTAATGATGAGGCTACGTTTTTATCTTGCTTGTGTGAGCGAATTGAACCAGTGTAAAATCAGTGGAGTGTCGCTGGGCCATCTGATTCCCTGAGTAAAATGAATGAATGCTTAAACGGCAAGCTTTTATTGTGCAGCTCGTCCTGTAGTTGATTGTGTTGTACTCCATACAGTAGTTTAAAGCTTAAAACTGCCTACAGTGAAGAATCAACGCTCCGTGTAACAACATTCAATTATTTATTTTTCCAGAAGCCCAAAAGTCTCAGTTTTACCCTGTAGAAAAAAAAAAAACAACAACTTCTGACTGCATCATCAATTCTCCGCTCTGAGGTAATTCTCAAAATATAATTTGTTCTTCATACGACGACGTTCGAAATAAAGGGCAAGAGCTCGCTAGAGGGAATCAAATACAGACACCAGAACTAACAGGAAGCTGAAGGCAATAAAAGTAACTGAAAAGACATCAAAGCAAATTATTACTCAAGGTATAAAGCGTGAATTTTTTATAAACCTCAGCATGTAATGATTTTAATAGAGAAGACCATTACTAGTGTTGCCTTTTTTTTTAAATATAAGGGCAAGTATGGAGAGATGAAACTTTTGTTTGTGCCTGCACTTCTGGGATGAAGTGATGTGTTTTATATCTGCCACAGCTCGTTCTCTGAAGACAGCTTAGACTGAAATTAAAAAAGAAATGACTGTTTTAGTGGAGCCCAGTTTTTTCTGCTTCTTGCTAGGCCGACTCAAAGCTAAACTCAACACTTAGTTTTTAGAGAAAGAGCAAAGGAGGGCTTGATCGATGCATGGGGATGGTCAGAGGGGCAAACGGCAATATCAAGCACCTGAAAATCACCCAAGACAGACAGACAGACGGACATCAGACCAGGCATTCTGAGATGGAGAGCTTGGTAGAACCTATTGCTTGATACCACAGGGGAAATAAAGGGTCTAAAATAGGCATGTGGGCAGGAAATGGATTTTATAGGAGAACTAATCAAGGGGGCAGTTTTAGTGGGGCACAATTTAGATTTTGATTGGATTCCTACTGACGGTGGGGTTATCAATGTGTCTCTAACCAGGAGGTATAATTTGATCTTTGATGTCCACATGGTGGTCTTGATGTATGTCTTGCAGGATGGGTAGTGACTCCTGTGTGTGTGTTTTGTTACAGTGTGTGTGTGGATTTGTGTGTGTGCTCCCTGTGTTTGGTTAAATGTCAAGCAGGGATGTTTACATTATTAGCGCCTGTTGTGTTTCAAGCTGCTGTCGTCTCAGCAGGCTGGATATCTCCAATGATCATTAGAGTTAAACGAGCGAGACAATTAAACTGTGGAAAACTGGTAACCTACTGCTGGCATTTCAAACTTCATCCTCAACTTCGACTCTTCTATGGTTTGTATCGGAAGACTTTTGCAAGCTCGTTCAGACTGGATGGAAAGCATCAGTAAGAAATAGTTTACAGTCTTCTTAGACATTTCCAATTGGATTTAGATTTGTACTTTGACTGGGCCATTCTGACACATGAATATGCTTTGGTCTAAACTGGTAGTTCTGGCTGTATAAGTTCAGGTGAACCTCTACCCCTGTTCCAACTCTTCTGCAGGTTTTCTTCGAGGTCTGCTCTTCATTTAACCCTGTATTTATCTACTCTGACCAGCTTCTATGTCCCTGCTGAAGGAACACGTGGCCATTGAGAGTCACGGTGTGGCAGAGAGTACAGACCCTCTGTTCGAAGCAAAGCGTAGAACAATTTGGTTTCTACCAAGCACTGTCAGTGCAGAAACAGTCCAGAAGTGACCAGGATGAAATGAGAAATTTTGCTTGGTAGGACAAATTAGAATTGCGTAGAAAGGGAATGGCCAAGCTACGATCTTCCATAAGGGGCATAATTTTGGAGTCCCTGAGGTCTGTGTCTCTGCAGCTCCTTCTGAGTTACCATAGAGCTGCTGCCTGATTCTCTAATTGATTGTCGTTTTCCTCATATTGTCATTTTCAATGGACTTTCATATCTTCATAGGTCTGCAGTTGCTCCTTTGTCTTCCCACCTTCAGGTGACATATTGAACAAAACTCTGTGGGATTTTTGGGATATTGTTATATTACCTAATCCTACTTCAAACTTTTTCAAAACGGCATAAAATATTTGAGTATTATGCTAGAGCGTGAGCGAATGACTCCTTCAGAAAAGTCTCTCCGATGCTCAGTTATAGTTTTTGTAATTAGATATTCCTTGTGAGGAAGGTAGCCTAATTATTCCACACTCCTTCAGTAGCCCTGACACACTCACCATGGTGGAATGCAGCTGTGGAAAAACCAGCCAAGCTTTTACAACTACCAATTCAGACCAGTGTAAGGAATGAGTGTGCAATTAGAAAATAATGTAAAGCACATCTGTGAACAGTGTGCACCAAGTGGACTTCCATTTGAGTATTGGCCTCCATCTTTCACTTCTCTGTTCAGTCCATTCTGCCAGGTGTGATGGAAAGGGTTTTTTAATCAAATAGGACATCTGGTGCGCTGACTGGCAATGTCTGGACACAATTTGGTTTGTAATGAGGTTGGCATGCGAATAGCATTAAGTGAGACTCTGTCCAAAGAAGTGTTCTTAACTAGAAAGTCAGTGGACTCATCTGTTCAGAGGTGAGTATAGATTTTAATCTGATGCAAGTGTCACAAATAATAACAGCTGGAAGGGCTAAGTGTAAAAAGAACGTGATGCTGGTTGACGTCTTTGTGGCCTGTTTGTGCTAACATTTTTCTTTGACACTGAAAAATACTTTTAATATCCTGTTTTGGTGAGATGAAGAGCAGAGCCCCCTTTTGAACATGTAACTCTAATCCCATTTATGTAGCAGCCAACACAAAGCAGAGCCAAAATATCATCAAAACCAGGCAGCTTTGATGCCTGGGCCAAGACTTTAAAGATGGAGGAATGTGGAAGTGTTTGCTAGTGCCAGGTGTACACCGCAGAGTAATTAGGCCTGACTCAACTTATAATGCAGCATATAAAATATGATGTTTATTAACAGCACTTTCTAAGACTGATGGGCTGAGAATCAGGATTCCTGTGCTGCTTTCCAGAGAACCAAAAAAGGTTTGGATTAAGAGATTTTTTTTCCTCACATTTACAAAAATTCTGTCCGTCCATCCATCCGTCCGTCCATCCATTCACCTACCCACCCACCTTTCAGTCCATCCTTCCTTCTGTTTGTCCATCCATCCATCCATGCTTCCTGTCGTCCGTCTATTCTTCCATCCATCCATCCATCTTCCTAAGGGGAAATTTAAGCCTGAAATGATTTGGCACTAAAATGTGTAGAAACATTAACTATTGCAGATACTGTGTGACTTTGAGAATCACTATAATCTTCTAAACTCGACACATTAAAGCCGTTGCGTTTGAGCAATCTGTAAAAAGTGCTACGTAGACGACGACAATTCAAATAAACTGTATTACATTTTTACGGCGAGTTAAATTTTGCACTGACTGACCTAAGATGTTGTTTGTTAAGGTTTGACAGCTCATTCAGCGTCTACACACTTCTATGCAACTGTTATCACATGTTGGGTGTTTGTGAGATTAAAGGCACTTTAACGCAACATGGGATGTTTGCATGTGAATGGAAGCCATACAGGGACTGTCACATCACTTATCTTTTGTGTGAAACTGTAGAGTTCCTCTTGTCAGCTGCAAATAAGCCCATTGTATCCTGCTGATAAAAGCCAATCAAACAAAGTATATAATTGTGAAGTCAAGCATTAATTGCCTGCATAACTACCGCCTAATGCCAGAATAATTAAGAATGTCTCTTACTGGGGACTGGCAATGCAATTATCACCTTGATAGCGGCACCATACAAAGACATTCAGAGGAGGGAGACAGAAAACGAGGGAGAAGCAAATAACTAAAAGGGAAGAGGATAAGACAATTAGAACATGGCTGAGAGGGGAATGAAGCAAGCCTCGGGGCTTTTTCCAGCAAGGTTGCCATGCCTACACTTAATTTGCATCCGTATCAAAAAATTAGAGCAGTACAATAAACTGAATTGCAAAGACCTGGAAAATCAAATTTGCAGAATTTCGTGGCGTAATGTTTCAGGTTTCTGATCAAGCTCCTGATGTTCAGGGAGAGTGGAAGGAACATTTTTATCACAGACTAAAAAGAGACGTAACGGGAAAAACTATTGTATTCACAGTATTTAACAATAATATTGGATTGTGCAGTGTTTTCCTATTACCAAGCAGTTTATAATGCTTCTAGATAAGCAATGTATAAAACCTGAGCAGACCTTACATAACAATCATGTTGTTAATATTTGCAGGAATCTGCTGATCTGCCTCGAGCCGTCGCTGATTTAATGCCAACTCCGACAAATATTCAGACTAAGCAGGTGTCAAAGAATGCCATGCTTCATTTGCCTTCACTTTAGACATCCCCTTTAACCTTCATCACTCTGACACGCGACATTGCAATGACAGCCAAAATGCCTGAAGCTGTAGCATAATCTGATTTGCAGAAAGTCCCATTTTTAACTGTTACATTACAGATACCGCAGTTTGTAATGCAAAGTGCAATGCACACAATAGTGGACGAAGTCATCTTGGAAAAGAGGCCAATGTTCAATTCTCTTTTTGCATTATTAAATGTGCAGATCAGATGAAATATTCAACAGATGATATGCCGCTTTAATATTCATAGAAATGAACTTTATATCAGAGAACACATTTTTATGGGAAGTAGACCGGGGGCCACTGATTAAATTTCATTGTTTGATCACTATGCAAGGCCATTATTGGCCAGCCGCCGCCTGGCTTTTAGCAAACATTTAGGAAATGTCTCGGAGGCCGGGGCTGCTCAGCGGGGCACGCCACAAGTTTATGATACCAAGATCTGCTTCTGAAATGGAAATGGTCATTTCATAATTCAGCTACATGAATATAAAAGTGTGTAACAAATATATAACAGAATATCTAAAAAAAAAAAAAAAAAAAAACCCTGATAAATATTAATGTATTTACAGGCAGAGACATCACCTGAGGCAATTATGATTCTGTAAATATGAATAAATCAGATAGGTCCCTGCAGTGCAGTTTCTATACTTATGCATGCTAAACCCGCTCCTGTGTTGTTTCGCTTTACTTTGTTGTTTTGTGTTTGCTTAAGAGTGTTAAAGAGTTAATGAAGTTTAAACAAGAAACAAACACGAGTTCCATCATGCAACTATCTGGAGAGACCCTTCAAACAACGGTAGTGTTCACAGTTGATGAGATGCAGATCTGAGTAACTGTTATCCTGAAGATCTGTTTTTATATTTTGTAGAAAATCAGTTTTAGATATTGACAACTTCAGGATTTCTTCCACAAGGAGGAACTGGCTGCAGGAGCTTATTTTATGGACTCTAATCTTTAGTCCATTCAGTAATTTTTCAATGAGATTCAAACCCCTGATTGGCCAGGTGGTTCTAGCAGCTTTGTTTTCATGTTGTCATCCAAATACATCCAAATACATTGAATAAAGTTTGGTTTCCTCTGGCCAGACTGTATTCTTCCAGCATTTTAAAGGTTTTTCTAAATGTCCTGCAGCAACATTTAAATGAGCTTCAACATGATTTTTCTTCAGCAGTGGAGACTTGTGCAGTAAATGGGCGGAAAGGCCATTGAGTTAAAGTTCATTCTTATTGTTTTCCTGGAAAAACTCAACCTTCTGATTCACTTCCAAATCTTTTTACGCTTTTGTCATAAATCTATGCGAGTTGCACCTGTCTGTGGCTGATCTAGGATGTTTTTCTCCCGCTAGAACCGAGTTGGGCCCTTTGGGTCAGACGTTTAGAAAAGGATGTGTAACCTATACCGTAATGTTTTGTCACACTAAAGTTGCAAAGGTCTTGAGAGAGCTCTTTGTTTTCATTCATAAGATTCTTTACAGTATGTGTGATATGTTGGTAATGAGAAACTTTTTCATAGGCCATCGGGTTTTTGTAAATTACTGAGGGGGAAGGATGGTCTTCTAAATAATTTCAGCTGTTACAGCTTTTCAGCTTCTTCACATGTTCAAAGCTTAGTGCAGATGTTTTTGTTTTTTTTAATTGTATAGTTTTGTGCGACAGACTGGCGACCTGTCCTGGGTGACCCTGCCTCTCGCCCGGAACATTGGCTGGAGATGGGCAACAGCAGCCCTCCCGGCCCCACTAGGGACAAGGGTGTAAAGAAAATGGATGAATGGATGGATTTTATAGTTTTGTTTTGTATTTCTTTGAGTGGCTTGATTGCTTTCATGTCAACAATACAATTAAAATATATGTAGGATATCTTTAATGCTTATTTTCCCTCCTGTATGTCTTTTGTTAACACATTTAAATAGTTTCACAGTCTTCCTGATCAAAGAAGCGGGATTGGAGTTCATGGTGCGATTCTTAATCAGGTGGCATTATCCAGGGTCACGGAGACTGCCAGAGTTCATGTCTGCTTTGAAGGGATGTGAAACTCTACTCACAGTTTTCCAAAAGTTAATTGGATTATGTCTCAAAGAGAAACCGTCTTTGACCATCGGTTGTGGCCTGGACTGCAGCTTAAAATGCTGCAGCAACCGAGGCGGACGCAGCACAGATCAGATGAAGTAAGACGAGGCCAGGTGTCATGCTGATTGCAGGAAAATTGAGACCTTGGCTGATATGTCTAATTCCCAACTCACCGTGCCTCAACCACTCATTTGCTTTTCAGCCACAGACTCCTCTGATCTTTCCCCTCCCCTTTTAACTTCCTTTCTCTTAAGCAAAGGTAACCCGAGCTGCCTTCCCTTGACCCCTCTCTTCCATGCAGAGCTAATCAGGCCCACCTGCAGCTCCCCAGTGTTCTGTTAGCTTCGGGCTCAGCTAGCAACAGCTGAACCTAAAGAGAACCCCAAGGGGCAAGCACTGGGGGCCAGCCACCCAATGCACTCAGACTGAAAATCAGGCATGGAGATTTTCCTACTGCTGGTTCACTGAACCCCGAGCAGAATCACCAAGGAGCCGTAAGTAGGGAAAGAGACGGTGCTGCATGTGTGCATGTGCACCTGATTTTATTGCGAAAAGCATCATGAAGCCCTCATTCACTTAAAAAAATTACATCTGTACACAATCCTGTAAATAATGTCATTAAATATGAAAAGTTTCAACTCCATCAGAAGTTGTTGGCAGATCTGCAAAGGCGAGTGACAATGAACATGGCTCAGTTCCACTGGATCTGTCAGGAGGACTGGATCAGGACTCCAGGAAGTTATTGTTCCAGTTGTACAGTTTAAAGGCAAAGATACCAAATACTGAGGAAATGACTGTAATCTTCTGGGTTTCAAGGCATTAATATATAAACCCCTGACATATTCTTTCTCATTATTGCGGCATTTAGCAAGTAGCAATAATTTTGGTGTTTCTGACCTAAAACAAGAGAAGTTCGGTTTGATTTAACTTCACTCAGCAAGAAAAAAGATGCATGTGTCTTTTCATAAGGTGTATGCAAGCTTCCGCTTTCAACTGTAGCACAGACTTCTGTAATAATTTGTCAGAATAGCAACAGATATTTTTTGCTTAATAACTTGCAGCATTAAATCGTTTCATTATAGCCAAAGGCCAACTGAAATGAAAACATCAGCATGCAGATTCAGTCCATTATGTGGCGCTAAACATTGATATGTGGTTTAATATTTCTATGCATAACAATGGCAAGTTATTATTACCTTGAAAGAGGGCAAATAATGTGTGGTGACATGTGAATGATTATATAAACGAGCAAAATGAATAAATACAGCCTTGAATACGAGCTACACAGAAATGGTGTAAACTAACCAGGATCTGCAGGATCTTTGTGTTTATCCTTCTCTTTTCTTATCTCCCACTTGCTCCACCTCTTCTTTTCTCTTTGTTTTTCTCTTCCTTTTCTATCTCCGTATACATAAACACAAAGCTATTTCCAATAAAATTTTATGTAGCATTTCAGCGCAAGCCGTAAAACTCCACTGGTGAAAGTAAATCTGTTATGCTTCTTCTTGGCACTCAGAAAACAAATCTGGTTGCTACACTGCCAGAAAATGTTAAAATAAAAAATACCTGCAGGATGACATACATGAGTATCAATAAACGTACTGTTGTAGATGCAAGAACAAACCTCAGTTCAGGAAAGCGAATGAGGGTTGTTTGATTTTTAGGTGGCAGCAAAAACGAAGTCATCCTGTTGGCAAAGAAACACTTTTTAGATGTGTAAGGCTTGAGAAGTTTGGGTGATCGGTAAAGCTGCTGTCTTCCTGCCTAACCTCACAAATGGGATGAAGTGCCTCCCTGACAGAAATCTGTTGTAAGCTGGCGCAGAACTTGAAATGAAACTCAGATTGCTGCTCAACGTTTCAGAAGAAGGGACGTCAGTCGGACGTGTCTTGGGGCAGTTTGTTGCTGAATCTACAAGGGAAAAACGTTTCTGTTGGACTAAGAATCAGAAAGTTTTTAGTTGTAACAAACACATGGAGAATCAGCAAAAACAACTTGAAAGCTTCCGACCAGTCACCAGCTGGGATGAAAGGCAGCAGATACTGAACATACTGGTATCCACAGCAATTAGAAGACAAGATTAGTGGGGGTCTCCGACTGTCCCCGACTCACGCCTGATCCCACACCTGTTTCTCCATCCGATCCAAACCGAACCGGGAGAGAGGGGAATGAAAAGCAGGGCTGCTTTTTGTGCCGTGCCATTGCTTTCCCAAAATCATCTAATGAGATTAGATGACTCACTAATGAGCTCTGCGGTGGGGAAAGTCAACTGGGACATGAAGGTCAGAAGTTTCATCACTCCAATGTGTTGCTGTCCCAGCAACGAGTCACTGATAAAGAAATGGTTTAAAAGGAGCCAAAGCGGCACCTTGTTGGCCAGTTGAGACCAAACCAGCTTGAGCATAAAGGATTGCATGTGAACAAGACGCAAAACGTCTTGGTTCTGTGTTCACTGTGGAGGGAAGGAGGCGTCACGAGGTCCCGGCTGGCCAATCAGAAGGAGACTTAGGACTGCATGTGACTGTTCCATATTACACACAGTCAAACGAAATGCATGTATTTTTTTAGACCACAGTCCTTAAACTAGAGACAAATAACTTTGTGGATAAAAAAAAAAATATCTGGAAGCTGAAGCTTCCAATCAGCAAAAAAAACCCACCTTGGAACAAATCGGTTCCAATGTGTTTACAGACAAACTTATTTTTGAGATTTCACACACACAGTAAGGCGATAAAAACTCGATATTTTGAAGATTTAGGAATGCCATCATGGTGAGATAAGAGGTTGTTGTGACTCTGGGAGGAAAGCAGTTCTGAAAGGTCAAACCTGGTGTGTTCTCTGCATTGTAAACGTATACACACATAATGATTTAGTGTGCACAACTGACATACATTTTCTGCAGACTCAGATCAAATGTAAGCACATTGTGTTCATTATAGTTCTCTAACAGGGTGCACAATCTGCTGAGAGAGACCTCAACCTTTTCCAATAATTCCTTCTCTCCGTGCGATCTTTACCCGATGCCCCTTTGGTGAGGTAAGCATGGAGGCAGGGATGGAGCTTTTTTTTTGCTGGCACTTTAAATAATGTGCTGACATGAAGTCATGCATGTTTAACAAGAAGGCTGTAAAATAATGAGTTATATTTGCTTTTAAGATCCAGTATTAATCTCCTGCATCCTTTTTTTTGCCCGTTTTCTCCACCATGTCGTCTAACACAGGTGAAATCCGACTGATTTCCCTTCCAACAAAACAAATTGATGCTGAGAGTAATTTTATTAGCAACAGAGAAAAGCTGCAATGATACGGAGGCATTTTTTCATACGTCAGCATTTCTTTTCATTTTATTTATTTTACTCTAAAAGGACTTCTTATTAGCCGTAATACCCAGTTAACCGGTGATAAAATTAATTTCACTTCAGCAACACCAGGCAGATAATCAACATGCAATCTGCTTAAGTGCACAAAACTATCATTTTTTGTTAGCACTGCATATTTGCAGAAGAAATATTGCATGTTGGAGTGTATTAGCACATAGAGGAAGACCTGAGAGCGCCTTGTCACCACTATCTCCTGTAATCTGTTTAATACTGTTTATGTCCATCCAAATTGAAGATGTGGTATGAAATGACGGATGTCTGTCTCATAATTCAGTCATAGCAGCCTGAACCCTAAAGGGAACTTCGATGGATGTTTGAGTCCATGATTACTCTGCATGAATAGTGGATCCATTCACCCCTCACCTTTAAAAGCCTCGAAGGCAAGCGCCGTCCTGATGCAAACCCCTCTGTCAAGCCCTAACCATCCTTCAGAGAAAACAATAAAGATCAATTGTGCACAAGTGTGAATATGTGTGTGTGTGTTAAGCCAGCTCCTGTGCAAGGATGATCTCACTGACCCACATGCTGAAGGAGAAAGAAAAAGAGAGCGCTTGAGGTGATGACACCTCCACTCACTTAGGGAACTTTGACTTATGAGGTACACTGCATTTAGCCAAGCTAATGCAAGTGAGGGTGGTGCCATTAACCTCAGGAAGAGAGGCAGGTCCAGGCAGTATGATGCATTCAGATTGGCACAGGACAATATTTCACCATGACAGGCATTACCGATGAATAATTAAGTGTTTAATATAATGATCTTGAGCGAGAGAAAGAGAGTAAAGAAAGAAAGAAATAAAGAGGAAGGAGAAAATGGTAATTCCACAATTCATTGCCCTTAAAACCTATCTGGCATTATTACCCGGCAGCGTTGCATGGGGGAGAGCGCCTTTGTTGAAACAAATAGGTTTTTGATGGCTCTGCCAGAGAAGTAACGGTTATTAGGTTTGAGAACTCTTTCATGATGGAAGTGGTATCCTGCCGAGCGGAGATCATGAAATTTTAAGTGGGGAATTTACAGCAGAGAGAGTGCAGGACGGTGAGGCCGTCTGGGCCATGCCCGGGGACGCATGTGTTTTGGTGAAGCTTAATGCTAGCTAATGTCGCCGCAAATAAATAGTTAACAAGCCCGAGATAGTTGGGCTTGCTGGAACTGCTGCCTGGCACGCGTTGTTTTCTTCTGCTGATTTAATTTCTTTTACTAAAATAATGTGGGTTTTGAAACGAGGTAGCGAGTCAGACGGGAGGCGATGCTGAATTCTGCTTTAACAAAACCGTGTCAATTAGCAAAGCCTGGGAGAGGCGCTACCAGATTCCAGCAACAGGAAGCCAAAAAGGGAGGCTGAGCTGAAGAGAGCCACCCAAATTCTCAGAACTATTAACTGGGAAATGGAAGAATACATGATGCATGTTTTTTACAAAATAAGAAAAGTGTTTTGTACATTTACATTTCTATCCCCTTCCCTATATCAGTAAGATGTAGTATTTGGTATATGCTTCTCCCACCTTTGCACATTTAGAAACTGGAATCTAATCTGTTTTTCCCTGGAGGTCTTGTCACAGTTTCTCAATCGGGTTTTAGGGCTGGACTTTTGATTTGTCCGTTGTAGCTCTGGTGGCTTCAGTCTCAGGTTTTTGCAGTCAAACAGGTTTTTTTTTTCCCAGGATTGTCCAATTTTATCATCATTTAATCAACTCTGACCAGCTTCACTGTTTTGTTGCTAAAGAAAAAAGAAGAGTAACTTTTGTAATAAAATTCAAGAAATAAAAGTACCTCTGGCCAGTGGTGGGCGCGCTTCCGCTAATCTGCTAACAGAGGAGCTAAGTTTTTTTTTTTTTTGTTTAGTGCTTTTGCTGCCTTTGAAAACATTTAGCTGACTTAGCTTCTCCTAAGTAAGTTTTTCCTCTTGTTGCGTTAATTTTCTTGGCCGTTTTGTTAACTTTCAGCTGAATAAAGTTTGTTATCTGTGTTGACGTTTCGGTTATCAACTGTTAAGTGTTCTTCGAGTAGTTAGCCGTTTATATTCATGCGCTTAATTTGAAGTGGGGGAAGAATGTTGATGTAGCGGTTCCATTTCCTCTCCTTTTTTCCCTCCAATATTTAAAACAAGGAACAAAACGATGACAGCAGAGAACAAGGTTTAAACACCAATACTGTATCTAAAGGGACTGTAGATCATGTTTACTATAATGTCAGAATTAAATTGGTGCTTGAGGGTTGTACATTTCAGGGGCAGATATAATTTGAATTTTACTTAACTAATACCAACATGGTATTAGTTTCCACTGCATACCATGTTGGTGTAGCTCTTTATCATTAACTGAACTAATGTTTATAATTAGCCCATTGTCTTAAAGTTAGCAGGACTAACTTTTTAGTTACCGCTGTACACCACTGCTTTTGAAGGATGTTGTAATTTATTGAAAAGCACCATGAAAACATCCCAGTGGCTCGTTTTCCTGAAGTGAGCCAGGAATTGCACGCAAACATCATCATTTCACAGTCAGACCACGTTTTCTGAATATATCCTTCATGTCCAACCGAGACCCAGTCTCTCTTCTCACACCCATGACCTTTGACATCATGTGTATGTTGTGTTTGTTGCTTGTATGACAGATTCCCATGCATATTCATACCTGCATATGGCCCAGCAGAATGAAGTCTGTCTACTTGCTGCAGACTCTGCAGAGCGCACCAGGCAGTTCATTACTGGCTCTTCTCTGCCGAGTCCAGGGAACACGTCCGTGTGTCTGGGAAGGCCTGATGTTGGTGGAATCATTTTCAGCAGCGTACGTGTCTGCGTGGGAGGCCGACGCATCAGCTTGAGTTTTGTTGTGGGTTGCAGAAAAGGAGTAGAGTTGTGTTGAGGACTGTGAGCGTTTGTAGTGGAAAGGATGGCGGCTTTGGGCCATGTGCCCGTAAACTGTTGGGGGGGGTGGTGCATGTCTGCATTTGTGCACGCAGTGGTGTGTGGGAGTGTGTTTGTGCGGGTTGTGTGGCACACTCACAGGCTTCTGTTGTTTGTGAGGTGAGAAGAGAGAAAAGTCCCTTAGCATGCCTCCACCTCCTCTTGCTCCATCTGCCCATTTTGCTCGGTTCTCCATAAATTAAAAACGCTCTACATCTGCTTTGGGGTACATTGTTAGTTGTGTGCATTTGGTGGTTCCTCTGTTTATGAAAAATTAAACACTTTCCAGCATTTGATTATCCCCCACTCCTGCTCCCAAGCCCCCTCTGCTGCATGACAGAGGCCAACGCTTCACCCCTCCATGTTGAGAGGAAGACCTGCAGAAGAAAACTGTTTAAATGTAAAAAAAAAAGTACAGAAGTAACATATGTTCATGGTTATAGTGAACAAATGTGTAAAGGCTGTAAATGTCACTCAGTAGTGGAAAGATGGTTTGCTTTTCCGGCAGCAAATAAACCAAAACAAAATATGGTTTGGTAAACAAACTAAATGATAAAATATGACAATCAGATGTCTGTTTTCACATTTTATCCTTACAGATTTTTCTAAATGTTCTTCAGACATACACACAGAATTTTTTTCCTTATTGCCGAAAACTTATCCACACACTATTATTAGATATTTAACTGGGCCAAAACGAAGCACAGGCTGCGCTTAGCGCCACCAGCCTATGCTTGGAGTAATGAGTGTAATCAGAGGTTATGGTCACAGTGTTGTGCTGTTCAGAACAGCCGGGTCACTGGGGAGGCCCTGTGTTTGTCTTTGACGTTAGCGTGCAGGGCTTCGGGGCAGTCGTATCTGGCCGTGGTTTGGTAACCGTGGGCCTCGTAGCAGAACAGGTGCTGTGGGCCGACGGGGCCATCAATCTCACACCGGCCCGTCTCTGTAGGATTCAGGGTTAATTATCATCAAATAAGTCATTAAGGAGAGGGATGGAGGCAAAGCGTGTGAGGGGCTGCTAACCTTGGCAGGAGGGGCACATGTGGTTGGTGGACTCAACTTTCTGTTTGATTGTGTTGCTATGGTAACTGGAAAAATAAAAACAGTGATGGCGTCAAAATGTTCAGTCTGTCTTAGTGTTTCATGATTTGATAATAATCATAATTATTATAAAAAAAATGCTGTTACTGTTAACATAGTTTTATTTCAGACCTAATTTCACCCAGTTTGGTCGGTATTTTTGTTATATTTGCAATATTATCATTCATATATTATTAGCATTAGGGATACTTCTGCTACTTTTCGAACAAAATGTGGATGAATTGAATTTTAATCTGTATTTTTCCTCTTAGTTTATACAAAGCGAGATGCAGATGTTGACATGGTTTCTTAGGGGCGTACACACGAGTCAGAGAACCGATCGTGAATAGCTAAAATCCACAAATACTTCAGAATCCGTATTTAAATAGTTCAAACATACATTAATGTGCCATGTTAGCACTACTGCAGAAGCCAACAGTCTTCCTGATGTTCGGTCTTGGGGATACAGCCAATCAGCGGCAAGGGACGCTAATGTTGCTCCAGGATTGGCTGCTTCGCTAGCGTCAGCCAAGTAGCGTTGCATTTAGGTATTTCAAATTCCCAAATTGCATTTTCTTCTGAAGTTTTTGGATTTACTTCCTGAAGAACAAATCATCCATGAACAGGCCGATTTTCCATAAATAATTTGGAGTTTCGTTCCATAGAAAACACTGAACTGTTTTGTTCTGCTATGTCAGCTTGTGTATATGTGCAAAAAAGGATTTAATGCTATTTCTTTTTGTATGTTTTTATCCTTTTCACATTTTTACCTGCTTTAGATGGTGTAAACTGACTTGGTTTCCTTTGTGTTGTTGCTTAAATATTGGGTTATAAACTGATTTTTCTACAAAGCTCAGGTCATCGGCTGAATTAATGACTGAAAGCATCAAAGGTGAGAGTTTATAGTAGAATCATATAGATTCATAAAGCACACATTTCACTGCATCCCACCTTTAGCCTTAAAGTTATCCATCTAAGAGTGGATTGCTTCATAATGCAGAAATGGAAAATGTCATTTGGGATCTTTTTCAGGCCCTTAACATATTAATTGGCACTGCAGCGAATGTCAGATCTTACAGTAAATTGTATCCAGTGTAGTCAGCGACACCTGACCTATTGAAAATTTTACAGTGTGCTTATACCTTCATTTATCTACTCAATGCGCCCATGAATATTTAAGGCAGACAATTAAACCCCAGCTGACCTGAGGGATGGAGCAAAGCTAGCACAGCCAAAGCAGGGCAGCATGAAGACGCTCACCCCATCAAGCAAATCAGAGATCCCTGGAACTCCAGACGCCTCCCACGCTCCCACCTTACACAGAAAATTTCACATCAGCATCCGAATGCTGTCAAATTGTCACGCGGTCACAGAGCCTTCGCCGGCGTCTGACAGCCATATCACACATGTCATGTTTATGGGGGGATCGGCAAAGGTGGTTTGTGTATGTAAATGTTTGGTCAGGGTCGAAGTTAATATATGTCAGTGTCCAACTTCACCTTGGTGTGTTTAACACAGAGCAGGATATGCAGCAGGGTGGCGACACAAGAAATGCCACTGAAGGAACGCTCTCTGTAAGCAGAGTTATGGTTACAAAAATCACACCAAAGTGTTTATAATGCGTTGTCTCAGTAGTATTTGTGTCCTTGAACTCTCTTTTTTTCACACTTTGGCACATTACAACCAGAAACCTTAATGTACTTTATTGTGATTTTATGAAATGGTTCAACACAAAGTTGTACATAGCTGTGTAGTGGAAGGAACATGGACTTTTTAAAATATGAAAGTTTTCTAAATGGTCTTTAAGAAGTCTCATAATTAACAGTTTATCCATCCGCCCAAAGTCCAGACCCGCTTTTTCAGGCTTGGTCATTGGACGAGAGGCGCGGTACACTGTACATAAACAGAGACACCCAGGATCAGCAAACACACACACTCACACCTAGAGTCATTCTACATGGCAAATAGAAGAACTTTACAATGTTTTATTAGGGCCATAAAAAGGAGAGTAAATTTACACCAAAGTCCTGGAACCAATGAATTTCTGAGCTTTAAAAGTCAAAAGTTTGCTCATTTTTAGATTAATCTCATAAATCCTTCACTTTTTTTCCATCTACATTGCCTTAATGCACTGTTTGTAGAACTCACCAAAGTTTGGTGGAGGTTACATTAACCAGTCTGGTATAACCAGGTTAACATCAAGTGATGGAGACTCTGTCGTCTTCGTTGCTTGATGTCTGCCACAGTTTCTGGACTTTTTCTTCAATGGTTGCCTCTTTCATTGTTCTCCTATGGTTTTGTTGGTAACTTGGCGGTTGCAGGGACTCAATATTTTAATAAACCTTCTGTTTAGACTGGTCCAAATTGCAAATATCCAGAGGACAGGCAACATACGGTAATGGAAGAGGAGCATCCTGGTCCTCAGACCATCAGAGTGATGCAAACATCAAAACTGCAGACAGAGTCATGCTGCTAAATTCAGTTTCTGCTGTTGCCTCTTTCTGTCACCAGTGACAGAGGAGGAGTCACTTCTAACATAAACCAGTCTGTACAAGTCAGATCATTTTCCAAATAGTGTGAGATGTAGATGGACAGATGCTGTTTCTGCTCGCCTAATCTCTTTATAATAATTTTATGAGTGCAGGCAGATTAACATCCTGTTCTAGTCGTATTGTCGTATCCTCAGGTAAAGTTCAGTCCTGCGTTTCAGGATGAAATGGCATTGAATGAAAGCCTTCATGTACCGTGTTAAACATGTGTCAGTCGTCATATATTCCAGCCGGAGCAGTTCATTTTCAGTGTGTAAACCCATCAATCAAAAAAATAATGTGAGGAAAGTCAGATGTAAGAAACTTTTTTGTCACTGTGGCTTCAGTTCTGTCCTTCTAAACTTTAATGATCTGAATGAATATCCCCAAACATGAACTCTATTACCCGGAGACATCCGAGCCACGATCCAAGGATTCAGTGCAGAAGCGTTTTTCTAAATTGCTTCTGCACATTGCAATACCCATTTTTGATTTTTCTCAGGCCCACATCCAAGGTTCCATTTATGAAAAATGTCTGGTTAGGGATGTATCATTACAACAATCACTGCCACTGCTGGATCATTTCTTCTCAAATAGACATCTTATGCGAGGACGTGGACAGTCCCAGGGCCGGTTTTCCACGTATGCTATTACTCTGCGCTAACTGTGAGCCTCGGCAAGCAATCTGCATCCAGCTGTGCAGCATGTTGACTGCGGGGATGGAAATCACACACCTTGTAGAAACGCTTTTTATCCCTTTTACAACAGCTTCGTGTAGCTATGCATCCATCCATATCAAAGCAGCAGATTTCTGAGATCTGGGAGAGCGATTACAACTCGTATCCAAGATAATAAACATATTTTTAATTATTTCTCACTTCCTTTTGTCTCCTAGCGTTGTTGTTACAGCAGTGCAGCGTGTTCAGTCTGGCTCAAACAGAGATGGCACATAAAATCAAATCAAACTTCCTATCTTCCCTCTTTTCATCAACTTTCTTTTTCAACTTAAAAGCTTCTTCCTGACCGTAAGGTGTTACCAGAAGTTTGACTGGTCGTTTTTATATATATATATCTTTTTTTATACGGCCTCAGAGGATTGCTGAAAGTATGTTCCTGCAGGTCTGGAGGAAAATAACAGCAATTGTGACTGCCATGTTGACAGCGCGCTTCGCTCCAGCATTTTCGCTGTCAGTTTAGGATCAGCTGTAAAGCTCAAGGAAAGAATGATGAAGGTCAGAGAAGAAAATATCAAACTGAGAAACGGCAACGACTCAAAGAAAACCGGAAAAATAGTAAACAGCACGAATAAACTGCATGTAGGCACATCACATTTAATAAAAATGGATTAAATTAATTCTTTTGTTTTCATTTGAAGCACGGTTTGTCAGAGGCTTATCTTTATCTAATATGACGTTTTTGCTTATCCTAAATTACATGTTTTTTCACCAGTTCTCTCTGAACATGATGGTTTCCATCAGATCTGACCTTTTGAGTTATCAAGGCTAACATTTTCCACAATTTCAAACGATCAAATCTTTTCAAGAATAGCTAAAAAACCAACAACAAAACTATACGTAATGTGGCGCAGAGAAGGAAAGCTATATGTAGCTATTCAGGAGAAAACGACATGGATTTGGTTTGATGCCAAAAGTTGTGATTTAGTGACTAAAGGCAAAATTTCACAATAGTAAAGCTAAAATATTCAAACATTATACAGTCAAAAAAGTGATTGCATGAGACGGTGAGGAACATGGCTGCATCACAATGTTGTTCTGTTAAAGAAAAAGAACCCAGATCACTTAGACATAAATTTACAACATTAATCTCAGAGACAAACATCTGACTTTAGCATTTCTAAAAACTTTGGGGTTTTTTTTTCATTCAAGTTTCTGATTTTCAGTTCCAGTGAATAGTGTGGATACTGTAATTTTACATGAAAAACCTTCTGTTTCCTGGCAGACTTTTCAACGTCAGAGATGTTTTTCTGGTAAATATGTGAAATTATTCTAGAAATCTGAATAATTATAATTTAATAGCATCAAGTAGATTGAGAATGATTAGATGCACTGTCACTGCATGAGAGATGAAAAGTTGTTTGTTTCTGGGTGGTGGTAGTAGTATAGTGATATGGGAACAGTTAAAGACTTTTAGCATTTACTGCCATTCTCTGAGATAATTTCCATATTTTATAAAGTGTGTTCATCAGAGCAGCACATTTCTAATAAGGTGCGCACGCAGTAGTAGTGAAAAATGCACATTATTTTAGTTTTCCACCATCTACTTCATCTTTAAAACATGATTTTGCAGAATATGACGTAGTATAATTAGATGACTTCAGTGGATGACAGTGATTGGTCCTTTTTAGGGGCGCCACTGGCTCCCATCAGGCAGAGAGGAAACCTGGAGCTGTAATGTGAGCAGGTCCACACGCCCACACGCCCGGGATTAGGACTCTAATCATGTGGACGACGGCATCCACCTATACACGTTTAATTGGCTCGTGTGCCCGTGTTGAGCAGGTGCTGACAACGTCCCACATGCAATGTTTATCAGAAGCGCGTGGCGGTCCCGGCTCCGCCCGCCCCGCCCCGCCGCACCGCGCCCCCTCCGCAGAGGCAGGCAAAGGGGGCAAGAAAATGGAAAGTCTGCTCCACATTTCCTTTGAGTTATTTCTCCCTGTATGTTTGAGTCTTTTCAGGGGCCTCTCCATCTCCACCCACTCATGCCTCCTCCTCGCTCCACGTATTCGCACGCTGTTACATACAAAACATTATTAAAATTCAACACATATTGCGAAGGAGAGCGAGAGAGGAGCGTTGCAACATCCAGATGGATGCCCCTTAAATCTGTCTTCAATTAGTCTGCTCTAACTTCCATCTTCCAGCTGAATTCTGATTAGCTGATCTGCTAATTTACTCAGCCTGGCTGGAGAGCACTTGGTCGGCCCCCTCCCCCTTCTGAGAGCAACCTAGCTGCTTTTGAGTATTGTGAACCTTTGATCACAGACCCTCTTATTAATGATAAAAGCCAATACCTTTAAATTTAGATTTTATGTCCACAGAACTTCCTCTCCTCTTAAGATCATGCGGTATTAAATGAAAGAATAAAATACATGATTTATTAGAGTAAGGCTTATGGTAACACGTTTGAATCAACACAGCTCCATCTCAGGAATTTAGAATATCAACCAAAAGTAAAAGACATCAGAAAGTGAAGCACAAATGTTTCATATATCTATTCCACCCAGATTAATACATGTTGTTTATTTCTTGATTATTCTGGCTTACAGTGAATAAAACGTTTCTGAGAAATCAGAACTTGAATCATTTTAACAGACGATTTCTCGTCCCTTTGTGTAGGACGGTGTCCCACTGAGACATTTGATTACGTACAATCTGGTGCACCATTCAGGTCCATTGCTGACCAGGAGGAAGTAGTGAGACGGTGCGTTCAGGCCACAGCAGGAGAGTCGATCATAACTTAAGTGCCGTTTAATTTCATTGGTTATGTGTTTCTGGAGCCGCAGTCAGTGGTTATGGTCACTGCAGAGACAAAAGTTTCATGTTTTCATCTGCTTGATGTCTGATGGCACAACGTGGGTTCTCTGTTCAGATGAATAAATTAAATGCAATTTAAAATGTAATATTTGTAAAAATTGACAGGTTTTTTTCATATCGAGTTCAAACAGGTGCCATTGATGCAGGTAATGAGTGGAGGACAGAGGAGCCTCTTAAGGAAGAACGTACAGGTCTGACAGACAGAAATCTGGGTTGTCGGTGACCAAATACTTATTTTCCATCCCTGTTTGCAAATAAATTCTTTAAAAATCAGACAATGTCAAAAATCAGACATTTTTGTTTCTCATTTTGTCTCTCATGGTTGAGGTCTACCTATGATGTCAATTACAGGCCTCTCTCATCTTTAGAAGTGGGAGAACTGGCACAATTGGTGACTGACTAAATACTTTTTTTCCCACTGTATTTCATAAAATTTTCCATTTTATCTGAACTTTTTGACCACTTTTAACGTACTTTAAGGCAACACCTCACACACACGGATGACGTAATGTGTGTCGTCATGGAAAATTTTAATCAGCCAAGATGTCAGGAAGAGAACCATGGACGTCAACCAGTCTGGTTCATCCTTAGGGAGACGTCCAGATGCCTGAAGGTTCTACATCCATCTGTCCCATCACAGCATTCGGAACGGAGACGGGTTCTTGTGGTGTGAAGTGAGCAAGTAGACCCAACAAACAAAAGTTAAAGACCTTTTGAAAATGCTGCTTTAAGCTGGTAACAGCATCATTATCCAGAGAGAAGTGAGTCCTGCTCCAACATGGACTGAAAGGCCACTCAGAGGGGAAGAAGCAAACGTACTGAGGAGCAAAGACGTAGAATTTTGCACACAGGTCCTGGGATCTGATGAGACAGAGAAATGAAAGCGTTTGGCCATAACGACATTCGGTAGAAAAACAATGAGTCTTTTAACACCATCCCAGCTTTGAAGCACAGAGGTGGCAGGATCAAACCGTCATCTGGTTTCACTGCAGGAGGAACATCACAACATAAATCACGAGGGAAGAAGATATCGAAACGTGTCAAGACATCAGACAGGAAGTCCATCACGAAGCCCTGACCGTGGCGAGCAAGGCGGACGGCTAACCTGGGTCGGGTACACCAAGATCGGACCGGACGTTTTTCTAACTTCTGAGGAGCTGGTGGAAAAAATAAGCTATTCAGTTACTTAGGAAATAAATGTAAATTTTAGAATAATGAGAAAAAGCTAATAAATAATAACTATAAAAATCTCTCCGTTCATATTCTGGCATTAAGTATAAAATAACTTTGGTTCTCCAAAAATAGCAAAAGTTTGGTCTGATTTAATTTCACAGAGAGGAAAATTTATGTTTTTACACAAAGCATTTAAATATCTGTGCTCAGCTTTATGAGTTTTAGTCAGTTTTACTTTTGAATGTAATTTCTGAAAGATTTGATCATTTTTTTTAAATAATTACCAATATGCACCTGTGTAATTCTGTCCATGAACTTCCTACCTGCCCCATCTCTCTGTGACCAGCTGCTTCCCTCTTGTGGCCAATCAGGACACAGTTACCTGCAGGACTTAAATATCAGCATTTAAATGTTCATATTTACACAAACACCAATGTTTCCTTCTTAATAAATGAGAAATTTCCTTCTTGTGTTACGGTTTTCACAGACATTGATCTGCATTACACGGCTTCCACCCCCACCTCTTTGTGCCGCCACAGAAAGTAATTCGGCAGGGAGCTAAACCACGGCATTAACATATAGAGTCCTGATTTAAATCCCATTCTCTCATCCATTCATTTAGAAGAGTAATGCCAGCAGGTTGTACAGCAGTGGCTTTTCACCAGGCTCTGATTAAGCTTCAGTTTGATAATGTTATCTGATTACACAGTAAACAGCACCATGATGGATAAGACCTCATTACAATATGATTGTGAGAGTTTATGGCGCACAGAGGCAGGAGGTCTTAAATTGCGCGACTCTGGCGGCGCTTCCTGCTCGACACAAACAAACCGGCGCAGCCAGCTCAAAGGGACTGCAGTTGGCTCGGTTCACTTCAGCCAATTTCATTTTAGGTTCTGGCATCAACTCTGAAAGTACAATTGTTAACAAGTTTGAGTATATAAACAACAAAGTGTTAGGCCATTTAATTCATCTGTGTTATTGTCGTCCCCTCCTGATGCCTTGAAATAGCTGCCAGAGACTCGGGAGACCAGCTGGTGTGGAGACAGCAGACGTGTTGTAAGTCCTGAACAAAACTACAGTAGGAGAGAGTGACAATCACAGCCTGACACCTCCGCTTCAGTGAAAGATAGCGTGTGTGTGTGTGTGTTGGGGCGGGGAGGGATGCAAACTTCAATAATAAACCTGTCAACACTCCAATCTGAATGCCCAGAAGTCCCAACTGTCTCAACCCTCTTCCTCTGGCGATAGCTATCAACATGGATCCTCCAGAGAGACAGCATCACATCTATCAGTCACACACACACACACACCAGCATCTCTGTTGTGTGTGTTATACCCTCAACTCAGGCTAAAATGACTCCAAGCTTCCGCAGGATGGGGATGGATGAACGTCGTAGGACTCGGAGTGTGTGTGCCTGTGTGCCATCAGTGGCTTCATTACCGACCTGGTCTGCGGCGCGGACCCGCAGACGGCCTTGTTTGTTTGTTTCTGCTGCTGTAATCCTCAGCTGAGGGTCGATGTGCAGCTCAGAGCTTCAGCCGTGATTCCCGCAGGCCCCTGGGAGTCTGAGCTCCATGCCATGTTCTGGGAAAGGGAGAAGAGAGAGAGTCACAGGAGATCCAGCCTTTCCTGCACCTGATCATTACCATGCTAAATTTCTATTGATTGCTGTAGCCTAACAGCTAAACTGTGAGATATTCCCCTGACACCGGCCCAGTGCTGGTTCTGTGGTCGTGCGCTTCTGGTAATCCAGAGAAACCACAACTTGTGCTCTGTTTGGCCGCAGGGGGAAGGAACGACTGAACACCTCAGTGTTTTTCGGACAATAAGTGATATTTTCCAAACACGGAGAAATCGGAAGAAACTGGATTATAAACTGATCTCAGAGGATGTGAAAGCCTCTTTTCTATCCTTTGACCTTCAGTTCTTCTTTTAAACTAAAATCAGAAAATTGTCTGGGCTTCCAATCTGCTTTTTATCTTTTCTCCGAAACCAGCTGAGATTTTCTTTGCCTTTTCTTTCATAATTACTAGTCACGTTTTTTATGCGCATTTTGAAGTATTGCATTAGAAAAGGTTGATTTAAATGATTCAAAATAACTTTGTCAATTTCGCAAAAACGTTTCTACGTTTTACGTTTAAGTGGTTTTTGGCTTTCCTGAAAAAGAGTTAATGTGGAACGAGACAGAAACACATTTGCTGAATAAGTTCTGACATCACTGAACGACTGTTTCCGCTGTTGGCGTCCGTTAGCGTTGCATTTCTTTCTCTACATCTCTGGACAGCGTCTAGCGTCGACAGTAGTGGTGTACGTGAAAGAACAATTATAACTTGTCTGATAGCAACACATTCCTGGAAACTTCTCTCTGTTTTTCTGAGATGTGTGGTCCATCCTAGTTCGCAGCCGCTACTTCCTGTTTGTTACAGCCATGCGTGGCGTCGACATCAGATGAATTACACTTTGAGTTATCCAGGCTGATTCAATACAAACTATTAGATCAAAACACATGTAATTCTCTTTTTCTTTTGTTTTTCTTGATGACGTGCTGCACAAGTACAAGCCATTTACCATCTGTATGAAACATTAAGAGCAACTTGTTTATAGCGGTTTTTGATGAACTTATCTAATTTCCATGTTTAGTTTATGACCCTAAACGTCTGAAAAGTGTAATCAATGCCATCAGTATGTTTAGCAAAATAAATGTTGCAAAAGCATAAATTGTGCATTGCCTTGGTAATGGGAAAGAAACCTTTGTTAGGCTGTCAGTGAGAATTAAACCCTGGCGTTAATTTGCATCCATGAGTTAAACGGCTGTTTGCTTAAAACTGGCAGATTTCAGCTGTTTTCTTCACTTTTTATACCTTTTTCGCGTCATTCGCTCTTTATAACATCCAACTAAGAGCAGTTTTGTTTTTTACTGTTAATTTCACACCAAAAGGCCCATTTAAAATATATTTACTGAAAAAACATTTTTGACATTTTCCTTGAGATATAAATGGGTACTGATTAAATCTTTATTTAAAACGTGATGACGCCTCTCACCTGTGTTTTCTAATAAGCTGCATCACTCCCATGTTTCCCTCCACATCCAGCCTGAATGCAGATTCACCACCGTGGGCATTGACAGCTTGCACATCAGGACACTTCCTGCTTTTTCTTACCTTGCACAAGTGGATGAAATTAGTGTTTGTGGTGTCATGCTTCCTTTCATCACACATATGTGCATTCTCTTGACCTTCTCATCAGCAGATTTGTGCAAAAAGCCCCGGGGGTAAGATTGAAATGATGCTGAGGCTTTTGAGAGCGCCACACGTTGGAGCGACTGTCTGTTGGCTGAAAACACGCCTAGAGATGGAGGCAGAGGAAAAGGAAAAAGCTCAGTAGCTGAACCTTGCAGAGCGCCCCTCAGGGGACAGCAGTAATTAAACAGTGATTAAATTAAAGGGTCGGCTGATTGACATGCGGCTGCCTCCTCTCTCTCAGTTCAGCCGTGTCGTGGAGCATTGCCTCCTATCGACCTCCAATTACCCACACACACTAAATTCTTCAAGGTCCAATTTTCAAAAAACTATTTTCTTAACTGTGTTGAGCGCACTTATCGCTGCGCTTTTGTCTGTGAAGAGGCTGAGCGGCATGACTGGAACAGAGAGGTTAAGAAAAGCAAAAGAAAGCCGGCATCTTTGTGGCTCAAATGTTATCAAAGTTTACTTAAGATAGACTTACAAACAGCTGTGCTCACCGAGTGGACATACAAAGGTACACTACAAAGAAACAGCAAGTGATTTATTTATTTATTTTTTTTATGTACTTGTGCAGAATTTAAACCATGCTCCCTTTTCTCCAGCCATCAGCTGGGCAGCTTTAGAAGTGGCTTATAAAATACTCCCCTGCAGGGTGGAAACACAAGAAATTACCTTGGGCGACTTCTTAAACCCAAAGCAAATAGACAGAGAGAAAACCTGAGCAACAGCAATAAAACTAGCTTTCACAAAACAATCAGAGAAAAATCGAGATGTTGAAATTGCCTTCCTCCTGCTCTTAAATCCCCCACACGTTCCCAGGTTAGTCCTGTTGCCACGACGCCCGGGTCTTCAGGCCCTTGTATAGATTTTTATAAACTGTGTCTTGCCGTAATCAACATTGTACTAAAGGTCTTTAAACGATCTGTTAAGTCTTCCGATCATGAAGATGCTCCTCTTGCTCTGTAATCCAAATTCGGCTGGCTGAACGGGTGACGGCCGGCAGAGAGGAGGCCCACTGTAAAGGATGAGTTCAAGATGACTGTTATTGATTAAGAGCTGAATGAGAACGCAGCCACCGCACGGCTCAACGGTCATATAGCTCATGTTCAAGGCACTCAGCAAACACCCAGGCGTGAACGTACTGTGGGCTATCAGATCGCAAAGAACAGAGGCGGCAATTTGCTCCGTTTCTTGTGGTTAAAGACGTAAAACACAGATATCAAATATTTCTCCAGAGTTTCAGGATATTAGTTACTTTACAGTGCTTCTAAGAAGCTTACGTCTTACAAGTGATGGAGCCACAAACCAAAATATAAATACTCTTCTATTAACATTTGTTTAAACATCTTTGAGTTTGTTGTGTCTCAGACTACTTTGTAACCTCAGCACACCTCTGAAAGCTCAACCGCCTTTCTTATCAGAGTAATAGAGCTAAATTAAATTTATGGGCACAGACTGCTTTTAAGCGCAACCACAGCAGGGTTGACTGTCCCCCACAGGTGAAATGATGCATCAGACCGAGGGTCAAGGGTCACCAACCACAACTGAGCTGGTAATAAGAATAAAAACGGCTCCTTCAAAATTGACAGCTTGTCTGTAATATGGAGTTGTTCATATCGTCCACATGGAAAAGCCAGTTATTGATTCATTTCACCACAATGACACAGAATTTGTTTCGGGTGTTAAAACCTAAGAACAGAGAACATTGCACCAGCAGTCAAGCTTGGTGTTGGCAGCATCATGCTGGGGGTTCATTAATCCAGTCACTGCGTAGAGTGATTGGATTAATGAAGGTGGAGAAGTACCTTCAAATTCAGCAGAAACCTGGGAACAGTTGTTGTTCCAATCCCAAACTCGCATCAGAACTGGTTTTGTAAAACATAAACTAAATTAATTCTGCTGAAACTTTGTGAGCTTCACCTGAAAGCGACTCTAAAAAGTGACTTTCAACCAACTCTACTCTTTCTGATAAGCACAGTGGTCAAATATCCAGGAATGAAGCTTCTCTGAGGTTTCTCTGAAACTTGCTAAGAGGCGATTAACCAAATAACTGAGGGTATCGGAATAATTTTGAGATTTGCAGAAAATATTCAGTACATTGAAACTCCTGCACCAGATTCTTGCTTGGCATTCATCCCCATGATCTGTTCATCCAGACTTTTAAAAGGCACTATATCTCTGTTAAAGTACTAGAAGAAACAAACAAACAGCAAGTAGACAGGAGTGGTTTTGTGGAAGTAGTTGTGCTCAGAAATACTGAAATAGCACATTAAGCAGAAATCCAGTAATCCCTGGTTTGAACCCTCGTTTTGACGCGGTGCATTCCTTCGCTGCTGATATGTGGCTGGAATGAAAGGAGAAAGGATGTTCCCACTGATAACATATGAATTTAATTTCTTAGTGAAACATTGGAACTGGAAGACTTTTGCCCTCCGGAGCATAAATTGTGCAGTCGATTTGCTTTTGTCAGACTTTGTGACGATGGCGTGCGAAGACAGGCCTAATCGCAGCGGCTCCGCCAGCTCTGACCCACCTCATCATCCTTGACATTTAGCGCGGCGTTGTGTCTCTCGCTCTCTTCCCTCCTTCACAGTAAACAAATGCTTTAACCCTGATTTGTATCAGTGGGACTGGAGGACATGAAGTGACATCAAGTGTGGAAATCTTCTGAGAGAGACAGAGAGAGAGACGGGGGATAAAAAATAGATGCGAAAAGGGGTCGACTGCATATGTTTGGAGAGAAAGAGACAGAAGTAGAAAGGCTTCCCAGAAAACTAGAGAAGGGGTGTACACACCATCGAGGGAAGAGCAATTTAGCCAGAGTGCCACCACCTAACAGGGGCTATCTGAGACTAATCTCCAAGGAAAGCTGTCAGGTCTCTGCAGACAATGTTCTGATGGAAACGAGGCAATAAATGCTTCTTAAAGCCATCATAAATATGCAGCTTCCTGCCTAACAGCCACCGCTCAGACCCGGATCCGACCTCATTATCCTTCAACTGTGCTTGCAGGTTTGCATGCCAAGATACAGGCAGAATCACTGGAAATCCTTAACACGGTCCTCAGAGGCGCGCCGCTCATCAAACCAGAATACTCTTCTCATGTAACATATGGCAAGTTATGTAGGAAAAAAAAAGTAGAAAAAGTAAAACCTAAACTTGACTTGGGTAAATTTCAAGTGCGCTCACACAAACCCAAATTGTTCATTGAGCAGTGAGACTTTCAGGGTAGAAACATAAACATTAAGTATGTATGATGTCTATTTTTCTCCATTATTTATGAATCTATGTGTGACTCTAAGGTGGAACATATGAATAATCAAACGGCACACTAACATTCTCCGGTTGTTTTATACATGTCAGGAGTAAGCATTGCACTGACACCAATATGCACTTGAACAAAAACCACATTTGACTTGATTACCCCTTGACATTTCGCCTCACGACTTCAGGCGGCGATAGACGGGGAAATCATGACCCTGGCATAATGAAAATATATAAATATGCTCATTTATCGCAGAACCAAGATGGAGACATAAGGCCACATAAATGCATGAATGGATGTGTGTTAGCAGCCAGCAGCCGTCTCCAGCCTGCCAGGCTGTCTGCTGACTGCTCAGGCTGACACTACAGCAGCGTGCCCTTCATTATCATCCGGTAATGCTCATCACAACGTCTATGGCTTCTCCATTTAAAAAAAAAAAAAAGTCTCACTCACAATGTGAAATGGGAGATAAGGTGCGGGAGAGCGTTCCTTTTGACATTCAGGATGGCAAACTCATCAGTCAGGCTGTCAAAGGAACTGCTTTTGGTTAGTTTGGGATATATGAGAAATAATGATGGGGCAGAAAGAGCCGGCAGGGGCTGCGTGTCTACCTTTGGTTTGGGAGAGTTGTTTATTGAGGCACACTCTGCATAAAATCCAATTTCTTTTGCCAGTGACCCTTGCACTGATTTCACGTCCAACAGCTCAGGAATTTCTTCCTCCCCATAAAGCAGAAAAGTGACTGTAAGTTTCCAAGAGTCCAAATCACCAGCTGCATTAAAGACCGGACTCTCTCACATGAACGGAGTATCCACACTGTGAGAGGCAGACATTTCAGTTTATATAGCTTAAAGGTTAAAAGACGTATACTGTTTAATTTCTACAGCTTTTCCTTTTACATTGTGAGCGTGTAGCTCAACATAGTTTGTTCAATTCTGTGAGAAAATATGAGAAAAAGTATGAAAGGAAAAAGCGCAACTAGAGTTTGCAAAGGAGTGGTGATGTTTCAGGACGTCAACCCACTAAAAGGTAAAAGACTAGTAGAGACTACAGCTCAAATGTAAGCTCATAAAAATGTTCTGTGGCAGAACCAGTCTGTCCGTAATTCCCTTTATGGTGACAAATAATTAGAAACATTTTGGCAGCATTCCTGCTCCTGTTCTGACCAGCATTGTTACTCAACGGCATATTAGAGAACAATGCAGTAGTTATGCAAGCCTCACTTTCCTACACACAACTAGTTCATGTTTTACTCATCAGAGTTTAAATACTCTACACTTGTGTTATTTTGAGAAAACCATCTGTCAATCTACTCAAACTGTTAGACATTCTCCAAACAAAACAGCATTTATTCATGAAGAAACCAGCAGAACATGCACAACAATACTTGAACAAATTGTAGATTCGCTTTATTTTCCAGTTGCAAATGATTTTTTTGTCAAAAAGATCTTATAAATTACTTTAAAAGCTGTCAACTGCTTTTGCAGAGGCAGACTGGCAGAACATGGCCTGTAGTTTGTTGTTTTTCTGTTAAAGTGGAATCTAAAGTACCTAGCGGCGTCTTTGAGGCCATCAGATTAGACCAGAGTGAGCTGCATTGACAGGTTTGAGTCCCAGTTTTAAACGTTGTCATATCTGAAACTGGGCCATACAATAATAGCATGTGTCAAAGATTTGTATTCAGTTCAGACAGTGACGGATGCTCCCTCTGCGCCTCACCTGGTAAACAACCAGGGACGCCGAGCTGCTGCTGTACGGTGAAGTACCTGCAGTCTGCAAAGTTCATTTAAACAATTAACTTTAAAGTCATTGTGTGGGTGGTTGACTCGTACTGAACACGTATAGATTAGGACTTTTAATGAAATCCCCATGGACAACACTGAAGGGATGTCCTCAAGCACCAATATATTAGTCAATTTCATATTATCAAGTTTATTAATTACTATTCTTATTATATCTTATGAGAGTGCCAGGAGATATTTCCTGACTATCTCCAGGCTGCTGATGAAATACCTGACACACATTCATATTAAACATATTAGACACACTCAGTGTGTGGTTCTGCTTCAGCGCGGCGGCTCTGGAGAAAAGGTTAAAAGTTCAGCGTTCCTCATAAGCAGAGTGTTGTGAAATTGCTGGCCGAGTAAGTTTGCAACAATTTTGATTCAAGTGTGAGAACGAGACCTCTTACAGCTCAAGGGTACTTGGATGTGTGTGGAAATTAAGGCATGAGATTGTAGCTGAGGGGATGGAGGATTGACAGCGACATTAGCCCCTCGGCACCTCTGCAGTATCGCAGCGCGGCTCTGTAAAGTAGATGGACAGGAATAGCAAATTAAATCTGTTTAATAGGAGCCAGGGATGTAGTCGTGTTGGTGTGAACTGTAGGACTGCAGGAGTGCAGGAAATGAGCGGCGCTGGTTTTAGTGGAATAAAATGAAGTGGCTCTGAAGTGTTTTGGTTAATGAGCCCACTTCAACCAACTTCACTCACAACTCACTGTCATATTTATATCAATTTGAGATTAGCTACTTCAACATGATTTATGTGCGCCTCTTGATTCGGGTTCACAGGTCACGTTTCATTCTTTGAGATTAATTTGAATAGATTTTAAAAAGTGAGTCCCGTTGTTGACATGAGAGTTAGCCAGTAGCAACGTGGTGACAAACAGCAGCAGCTTTCTCTGCTGGCTCTGTCGATGGTTCCCTCACACGCTGTTTTTCCCTTTCAGGTTCAGTGACGCCGCGCCGCCGTGCCACATACACTAACCTTAATGTAGACAAAGCCAAGTCGGCAAATCTCTGCACGGGCGATGTGCGCGCGCACACACACTTCCAACAGCAGAGGGTGGAAGGCGTTTTTCAATGCATTTAGATGAGACCTTTAACAAAGGTCCCTAATGCAGATATCAATGAACCAGGGGAGTGGGCTTTCGGTGTGAAATTGGCTGACGGAGGGATGTCACCTGTGTGCATGAAAAATGATGGATCCCATTTGTAAACTTCTCTCTACCTTCAGAAAATAACAAACACACACACACTTCTGCCTCCAACACCTCCGCAGCCGCTGGATGTGGAGGAAGGCAGAACGTCTCCGGCGCTGCTGGCAAATAACAAGTGGTGTGGTAAAATTGGCATTTCGCCGTCCGTTTCGCCTGACTGTCAGGGAGCCCGCATAAAACCTGCAAGATTTCAGCGACGACAGGACAGATTAACATCACGGACTTTGTTTTTCCCATCTTCTCCTCATTTTCCACACTATCCTCTGAGGAGAGCAACAAAATAAAACCAATATCTGCCAACCCACACACAAACAGCAGACTCAAACCCTGCTGCTTCTTTCCACTCGCCCCACTGTTGGGTTTGATTTCAGAGGTAAAAGCAAAACAAAAATCCATCTAATACACTGAAAATGAAAAGCTGCAGACACACACGCACACACGCACACAAAGCAGATGTACAGTGGTGTGTAAAGGTATTTGTCCCTTACAGATCTCTTCTGTTCCTGCTTCTTTTCAGATCATCAAACATATTTTATCAAACATGTTCCTGTGTGAAAACATCATTCTGTCCTCAATCTAACAACTTTATGGCAGCAGAAAAAAGCCATGAAGTGTTTATTCTGAATGAAGTTAGTCTTTTCCAACAGCGTGGAGGAATTTTGTCCTGTTCTTTTAGTTTTAACGATTTCAGGCAATAAAGTTTGACATAAAGGCAAAAACAGGAGAAATCTGAGGGAAAATAAAATAGATTTTATAAGTCG
Source organism: Girardinus metallicus (assembly GCA_903067095.1). Taxonomy (NCBI): domain Eukaryota; kingdom Metazoa; phylum Chordata; class Actinopteri; order Cyprinodontiformes; family Poeciliidae; genus Girardinus; species Girardinus metallicus. The sequence goes on along the minus strand of CAEGAE010034134.1, from coordinate 5,749 downwards.
ATTTGTGGACTTGATGCAGACAGAAGCTCACAAGAAACAACTTGCAGAGCTTGCAAAAACTGCTACAAAACTCATAAAGCATAATAAGCAACAAAAAATATGCACACAGAGCATTTATGAGGAAACAAAGGAATATTGCTAATCATCCATAACTGAGTTACTGCCCTTTTAAAGGCGGTGCGTTGAGTCAAAGGTGCGGAGGTTACACTGAACGGGAATCTGCAGCCAAATGAAAACTTCCCAGTGGAATGTGATGGCCGGCCGGAGCGCTGACACGGAGCTTTCCATGATGGAGTGACTTTGGGGGGTTTGTGGTCGAGCCTTGAGGGGGGGGGAGGAAATGTGCAAAGTTAATCACATAATGGAGGCAACTAAAACGTGGAAGAACTCAGGTGAAACGGGATCCTGGCGCTGGACTTTCACCTGCTGGAATCCTCCCCAGCACTCCCAGCAACACTACTGGTCCTGTTGGAACACAAAGAAGCCTTGAACTGAGCATTACATTCACCATGTTGAGCCTCTGCTTGGAAATATTATCCAGCAAAGGCGTATAATTATTTTCATCTTTTTATTATGAGCAACAGTCCAGATATCTAAACAGCAATAAAGTTGAGCTTCATAAAACCATCCAGAAAACTCTGATATGCTCTGAAATATCTATAGATTTATAGTTTGCATCTGGGATTCAGTTCTAACAGAATTTGACTAGAGTTGATGCTCAATACAATCAAGAAAAAACTTGAGATTTTGATTTGTTTTTTTATTTCAAACAAGTTTTTCAAAACAAGAAAACATGTGCATACCTAACCAAGAACAAAATGATTTAATGTTCACTTCTTAAATCCGAACCATTATCTCACTTTAGTGAAATATATCACCTACCTACTCAATAATTATCAAAACTGTGTAATTACAGCCATGTTATAATATTCATGATCTGCTAAAATAATAATAAATTATTTGTTGGTGAAGTAATTTTAACCAGCTAATGTTCAGTACTGAAGACAGACAATAAAAATAAGACAAAACAGCTAAGATGTCACGATCTTTAGGATTCTGGGTTTGCATTTCCTTTGTTCTTAAACTGCATTTTGTTTTTTCTTATGTACGATTCTGTTTCAGCTCCCAGCCTTGGTTTTAGTTTTGCTTCTCCGTGGATCAGTTACTGTTTTATTTTGAAAACCTGTCTTCTCTTGTTTCCTGTTTGCTTTCAGTCCTGATCATTTAAGTCCGGATAAACTGGACGAAGGTTGTGAAAAAGGAAAATGTTAATGTAGTGAAGATTTTCAGAGGTTTGATACAGCAGGACATTATGGAGGACCAGGTCAGATTAAAATCCATTTTTATGACTCCTGAAGGAAGCAGCCAATCGAAGCTGAAATGTGTTCATTAATTTTTCTGTCCACATTTTTTTCTTGATGTTCCTTCTCCAATCATTTACACAACCTGGTCCTTTTATCTATTATTTAGTTTTTACAGTTTTAAATCGCCTTTATAAAGGGAAGAAATGTAGGACATGTTTAGTTTTTAACAAACGAAATCTGAAAAGTGTGGCATGTACTTGCATTCAGCTTCCTTTACTCCAAAACCCCAAAATAAAATCCAGTGCGGCCAACAGAACTGAATGTCACTTACTTTTTTCTGATTCCAAGTGATGCAGTATTGATTTTGGCCATGATAAAGAAAGAAAATACAAAAAAGTTAGTTTTAAATCATAATCTGTCATCAGCAGCATGTCAGTTAAAAACACCTACCTAAAGATAATCCTTTTAAAAATTGTTCTCCAAATGATCAATAAGGTCTCATCTAGAAGCGTGTTGTTAAGGATTTTAGAGGAGAAAAACATCATCGGATCATTTAAATCAATATTTGGCCTTTTCTCCTCACTTGGTTTTATTTCCAGCATTAATCTTCACCTCTCCTTCGTGAGCAGGCGGCTCAGTCTGAGTGGATCTCCAGTAATTAGGCCTGCTGTGGTGCATCACTGATGAATGAGAGCGTCGGAGGTTTAAAGACGGTTTCATTTCTGCAGCTCGGTGAGAATCATTTTAACACTTTCACCTCTTGTTCCAAATGTCTTTTTCAACCGATTTCAGCAAATCTTCTATGAAACCCTTCAGCTTGTTCTGGGGACTTCTGCTATATCTTCTGGTCATTTCAGTTCTCGTAAGATATTTGAAGTTTAATGAAAATTTCAGCTCCATTTAAATGCTTTGAAATTCTCGAATTCCATAAAATTCAGGAAAACCTCTGTGCTCTTTGACAGCTTATTGCTTCTGCCAGAAACGCCACTCAACTTTTTAAAAAGTCGCCAGATATGAAGCTGTCCTCGAATGATCCAGCTGTTTGATTTCTCTTACGGTTTTTCTGCAGTCATGATTTAAGCTTTATTCTTGGCCTTCTTCAGTTTTACGGTGTAATCGGTGCGCATTCCAATCTGACCACATTTTCACAAACAAAATGCTCCGGTTCTTACACATTTCACTCTACAGAAACAATTTATGCATCAAAACGTAACCATGGGTGTTTGCTTTGAGGAAATATAAGTGTAATTTCCGTATGTCTTACAGTTTTATTTCAAACACGTCTGGAGCGCAGGCGTGTCATACCGCCCGTCTCCTCCTGTGATTCTCTCCTCCTCTTCAGATCTGTTTGTCTTTAGCTTTCTTCTTGTCTGTCTGTCTCTTTTCTTCTTGTCTGTCTGTCTCTTTTCTTCTTGTCTGTCTGTCTCTCTCTCTCCAGCATCTTTGGTGTGTTTATTCAGCAGAATACTAATCTTATGGAACATCTGCTTTTCTAGCTTGTCTAAAAGTTTTGTAACTCAACCTTCATGTTGAAGGTTGTTGTATTTCAGCTCAGGAGTTTTAAGAATCTCCTGTTTCGTTTTGTGCAGTTGAAGGCTGAGCTCTGTGGACGTTGGGTGATTTCCAGCGCCGGGTTGAACTAACCATGGGTGAAATCTGTTGCTTGCCAGCTGTAGGGCTGTAATGACTGAAAAGCTGGATCACTGTCACACGCACGACCCACCGCAACGAGGAACCGCAAAGAAAGCAGTTCATTAAAACATGAATACGTATATGGACAGTAATGAAAGGATGTTTCATCACCGTGGAGGGCTGATGAAAAGGCCCACCATGATTCACTAATCTGTATGTGGAGGATTTGGCCAGAGTGAGACGGACGGGAGAAATTAACACCGACACATTTTATCTGGATGATATTGCAATGATTTGTTAATAACATGCAAAGCGACAGGCGGCGACTGAAACACGGCCGCGATTTAGACTTAATCCGTCATTATCCCGACTTTGAAGTGACCTCGATGCGCGCGATCCCACTGTGACCCGAAGCACGCTCTCAGCTCCTTCATTAGCCGGGATGAAACGGCGGCCACACACACACGCACGCACACACACCAGAAGACATGCTAATACATTGAGAAACTCACAAATGCAGGACGTCTGAATTTATCTGAGCTGAAATGTGCAAAAATATAAAACATTTTAGGGTTTTATGGAGACATGTGAGCAAAATGATTTGTCATCCAGAGATTTTTGGTCCGTACTGCTGGAGGCAGGACGCTGCAGAAGAACTCCTCTTCAGTTCTTCTGCTGTGGCGGGCCCGGGGATCAGGTCAGGGCCCTGCAACCTTCACAACCTAAAGACACTTTTACTCTGCGACCAGCCGAGTAAAACCCGTTTAGTCAGAAATGTCTAGACAAATTATTGGAAAAAGAAAACTTATAATCTTAAATATCTAACCCAGGAAAAATATTTTAAAAGATAATTGTTTTATTTTATTTCTATTTTGAGGATTTTTTGGTAAACATAAAGTTTAGCATCTTTATTTTTTCTTTCTGTGGGATGAAAACTAACCCCATAGTGTCCAAGCTAATGACAAGAAAAACTAAAAAAACATATTACTGCCACTTTTAGTGTCCTTCAGTTTGAACTTTATGGAAGTTCAATGCAAATACTGCAGGAAATAAACCTGCATTTGTTATATCTAAATTTAAAACCGTTAGCTGGTTGTTTTTCAGTTTTAGTTTTACTCAGAACCATTGTGGGAAGGTCCAACGAGCCACTGGTGGGTCTGGAGCCGCAGGTTGCAGACCTTTGGGCCCCGGAGGCCCCTGAGGCCCCTGGGCCCTTGGGTCTGGTGATGGCTCCTACACTGGGAAAAAGACAGAGCTGTTTGCAGACTCTGAAACTCCCTGACTTTGGATTTGAGATTGTTGGACTTTTCATCTAAAAACCCGTAAGAAACGTCTTTTTAAATCTGCTCTTTTAGTTTCCTCCTGTTTTTTATGTTTTGTTGGATCTTGTGAAGCATTTTTCATCTTGAAAGGAGCTTTATAAATAACGCTTTGCTTACTTTTTTACACTGTGACCAGAAAACGCTGGGCAAGGTGAGCAATGATACTCAGCTGGTACCAGCAGGTTTCCACGGAGACATCTGGACCAGAACCCTGCAGTCCGTATTCTGCAGACTTCTGTTGTAACGAGTGACTGTTTGAGCTGCTGCTGCTTCAAACCAGCCGACCCAAATCGCTGCGAACCTGACAGACGGTTCTGTGGTGGAAATCCCAGCAGACCAGCAGGTTCTGAAACGATCGGACCCGTTTGGCACCAGCAACCACGTCGGGTTCGAAGCCTCTTATTTCTCCCTGGTTCTGAAGCTCAATTTGAACTTTAGCGAGTCGTTTTCGCCCGACTGCGTTGAGCTGCTGTTTGCTCTAACAAACAATAAAATCTAAAATAAATACAAGAATCTGTTTAGTTTGAGCCGTTAGCTTCAGCTGCAAACACAAGAGACCCGGCGGCTTTTTAAGTTCACCGTTTGTTTTCACCTGACAGCTCCGACTCACAAAAATAAGGATAGATATGAGCTTTAAATGCAGACAGTGAAATAATCTATGCACTACAGTTTATTACACATTTGCATTTTGTCACATTATAAGAACAAACCTGAGACAAAGTTTAGCATAATCGGCTTGTTTGAGGACAGTTTTCTGTTTCTAGGACTTGAATTGTGCGTTTGTTTTTTAGCTGCCTTCATTCTGGCACCAATAAATGCAACTGATTGTCCTCCATGTCACCTCGTTAGTCCAGCTCTGTAATTTAATCTCAGAATAAACTCGGCTGTTCAGTGAAGATCTGAGGTTTGTTAGAGAACAAAATGATGGAGAGAGAGTTCAAATTTTACTCCCGTCAACATATTGAATCTCACAAATGAAATGGTTTGTCAAGAAAAAACAGAGGCAAGAAGTTCAGTTTTCACGTTAGCACAAATACAAATGTACGCCACACTTTTCAGATGTTTTTGTGGATGTTTCCGTCAACCAATTATTATTTTCCATAACACCGCACAAGTTGGAATTACTTAATGAAAACAGAAATGATGAAAAAACCAGTTCTTTGATAAAAGGTTGTGCCAGAATGATGAGGTTTTTCAGCCATATTTTTCATCCACAAAACTGAAATGGAAATACTTTCACATCATGTCCGTTTGTATCCAGCAGCAACATCCCAGTTCAGCAAAAGTCCAATTTGTCTTTTGAAAGCATCAAATTTGTAGCTTTTCCATAAAATTGCCGACTACAATTTCCCTGAAACACTGCATACGTTGCCGCTCGCAAGGATAAGGAGCTTGTTGCTCCAACGCTTCAATAGATGGATGGATGGATGGATGGATGGATGGATGGATGGATGGATGGATGGATGGATGGATGGATGGATGGATGGATGG
>CAEGAE010034128.1:0-12642 GCA_903067095.1 Girardinus metallicus | reverse complement strand
TATTAAATTTAATTTTATTTTATATATATATATAACTTAGCATTGTAGACATATTTAGTGCTGTGAAATTGGCCTCTGTCCCTTTAAGAACCTCCTGCCCTTTCCAACACTCCCCCTTCAGCATAATCACACCAGTGCTTCTCCAAAAGAAGGGCTGCATTCAGCTCTTCTTTGCTAGCGATTTCAATTTTAAAATTTTCAGCTTCATTGTGACGAGTACATTGGACATTCAGAAGTTCTTTCTTGTTCCGATTATTTAACACACTTTATCAGATGGTCATATCCTCAGGTCAGGAATGGCACTGCTAACAACACTCTATGGTGGAGAGACTGTTACTGAGCAAAGAAGACTTTTTTTATCAATAAGATATTCAAATGGAATATCTTACTGATACTATCTTGTCACTACCTTAGGAGAAAGCCTAAGGTAGTGAGAAGCTATTTAGAAGGAAACTACACTAAATATATCTTATACTCTTGGAAAGTATATATTTCCAAGAGTATATATACTCTTGGAAATAGTATATTTCCAAGAGTATAAGATACTCTTGGAAATATACTAAGAGTATATTTCCAAGTATAAGAGTATAAGATTTCATTTCATAAGTAAATGAAAACAATAATTAAGAAAATAGGCACCCCAATGTAATTTTTCTTTTTGTATTTTTAATTTCTTGTTGTAATAAGTTTCTTAGTGTTATTTCTGTTATTTCAGTTATTCCGTGCAATTCTACACACAACCGCTGGGGCCGCGTGTCGCGTTGGTGGCATTAAAGAAGACTGAGCCACAGAAGAAGAAGAAATATAGAAACGATGGAACATGTTTTTATTAGTTGTAGAAAATATGTAAATCAAAGAGGATTATTAAAAACGGAATTATGATGTAATGAGGAATTGAGTTTTAAGAATGTAGCTGATCAGTTAAATAGTATTGAGGGGAAAAAGAAGATTTTTCGTTTTTTAAAAAATACTGGGATCATTATGAGAATTTGAGGTGTAGATATTAGGAACCAGTAGATGGCAGTAGTGCAACAAAAGTGGATGCAAGCTGCCGTTAAAATCTAAAGAAGAAGAAGAAGAAATCTTCCTGTTGAACGTTAAAGGAAGCTCAACGTGTGTGTCGTTCTTACGCCACAGGTCAGTAGAAATGTATTTTTATGCATATAGTTTTCTAGAAGAGTTGAAAAGGTTCTTAAACCGAATGTCAACTAATGAGTTGTGTAGTTCGTTTTGTGATTGTTATTGTGTACAAAAACGGGATATGTTCTGGAGGCTAATTGGAGCTAATGCTAGCGGACTTCTACGTCTGAGCTAGCTGAGGGGAAGCTAAAAGACTGCGGAGTTCCTTTTGGATGTGTTGTGTTTTGCACTTTTTGAGACAGTTCTCACTCAAAGGACAATATTTTGGTTTCTTTATTTTATGAATTGGATGCTTCTTTATGGGTTTGTTGGGGAAAAAAAACACAGATTAACCATTTATTTAGGTCATATATGTGAAGCTTAGTACAGAGGCACAACATTAAAGGAGTATTGCTCCTTTTTCAGTTTTATATTAAGAGTAGAGATTTTTATGTGAGATGTAAAACATTTTTGTTCTATTGAAACAATCTATATGGTTAAAAACTAAGATGCGTAAATGTTAAAATGTATATATTTTTCTGCTGATTAAAAATGGTCAAAAGCCAATTTATATATTTTTATTTTGATAGTTAAATACAAAAGATCTCAGAAGAGGGGACAATGTATTGGATTTAAAGCACTAACTACAAAGTAAATATTGTTTAGAGAAGTAAAAGCTATTTGTGAATTAATTTTCTCATTTGTTGGAATTCATAATGCTAAATGGAGCATGTTCAAAAAATAATTGTTTGGTTTAAAGGGATATTACAGCCATTTCTGATGTAATGAAGCTAATGGTTCTCTACTAAGTATGTGATACCTGAAATATGTTGTATATGAAGTGTGTTTATTACACAGAAGAAGAATAAATCTTCCTGTTGAATGTGAAAGAAAGCTGTGTTGTTTTTCTTATACCACAGCATCACACGTTGAGGGAAGAGAATTTCTTCAGTACCCTCAGCCCATCCAAGATGGCAATCCAAGATTGCTTACTTCAATTTAAACAGTGCCACATTTACAAGTAAAATGTGTTGAGTTTGTGGCCTTAAATATTTCAACTCTTCTCTGTCAATGGAGATTATTCAGCTGTTGTCTCTTATTTTGTGTCATTTATTGGATTAGGTGACTGAGATTAGAAGAAACATGACATTGGGGATTAAAAATAATTGAATTAACTAACAGGGCTCCAAGTAGTGCGTGGGAAAACTGCACATATATGGCAGAGCCTTTCCATTGTGAAAGGACGGAGTTCCCGAATTTCATTCTGTGTCAAAATATGGAATTAAAACTAAACGTCTTTGGAAATTTGTGAAAAGACAGGTCCTGATTTGTTTAATATTTCTAACAACTTTTAGATTTTAAGACTCTAAAATTATGCTGTTTTCTCTTTAATCATCCTTCAGATGGTTTTCAGACCCCTGAGTGCTTAAACCATAGCATATAAGTTAACTACTGTTGGCCAATATAAATTAAAAAATATTAAATGTTGAAGTGCATCTTGGGTGCATTATTTATTTTCTCTTTTCTATATCCATCTGTGTGAATGTTACCTATATTTCATTCAGGGACCAGATTGAAATGTTTTCTTTCCTTTCTATGAGCTCTTCACCGTATATTACTGTGGAGTTTACACAGCCAGACAGCATTTAAGCCAGTCTGTCCAATCATTAAGCTAAAGGCACTTTTTTTTCACTCTTTGCAGAAAACCTCCTGAGTAAGCTGTTGGCCTTCTTGGCCTCTTATGACACAGTCAGCCCAAAAAATCAAGCTTAGCTTCTGATTTGTGGTACAGTACGTCCATTATCTTGTTGCTTTCCTTTCCTTTGTCAACATGCAAATTTAGTCCATTTTCCTCGCTGAAGTTCCATTAAAACCCATTAAGGCCTGCTATCAGAAGTCTGTCTGAAGTCATGCCAGGGGAAATTACAAGCCTTGCTGGCAGCTGCCAATATGAAATGACTTATGTATAAACCCACGTTAATTTGAAATTCATAAAGGCAGAATATATTACAGAGTGATTCACTTTTTAAAATGCTTGAAGGACATAAACTTGTTTTATCCCTTAGTCAGATGAAGCATTAACTGACTAAAGTGACTAAAACATTGGTGCATAGACATAAATTGTCTTGCATCCATTAAGGGTTTTTGCATAAAGGAAATCTGGCAGTCTTGAACACCATAATTTCGTCTTTAGTTGATGGAATCAGCATATTTTAAACGGAAGCAAAACCATTGACTGCAAATAATTACCATGTGCCATTTTTTCAGTTGTCTTGTTCCATGGCAGTATGTCTAACACAACGAAACGTGGAGTGGAGACTGCAGTCACAAATTGTTTAAGTTCATATTAAAGGTTGGAGTCAGAAGAGTTGCCGTGCCCCTTCTAGAGAAATGACAGAGTAAAAATATTACTGCAGAAACAACAAGCTCCTGTCCCTCTACTTTCACAACTGGAAACTGTGAGTTTGAGTGTGTGCTAATGAAGACAGCAGTTTAACAGATTTATTTGCTGTGCAGAGATTTCAGGCCAGCACCTCCCACACTGCTAAGGGTTTCCACCACGAGGAGGTCTCGTTTACCTTAATTTATTTTTCTCATGAGAAAATATGATAGATTAACATAAAAATAGTGAAGATAAATATATTTTACATTAAAACTTAAGGGAAGCATATATTAACCAGATATTGAATCTCACAGAATTGCTGAGGTGTCATTAGTGTTATTATTTCCCACTCCTTATGTTTTTTTTTTGTTGTTTTTTTTGTGGATTTGTAAAAGGCCCGGAACTCTAATATGTCTTATATTGGGTTTCTTGCATGATTTTAATGGCTACCTGGTTCTTTTAGGCTCAAAGTCAGAATCATGTCCACATTCTTTCCACAAAGCTGAAGTTGTTTCAAGAGCAAGGGAAATTCTGCCAGGGCCCCACCTTGTCGCAGTCTTTTTGAGTTGCTCATGGAAAGGATTTCAGTTCACATCAGACTTCCTGGGATTGGAGTCAGTTTCTCCACGGGTGTATTCACACCTGACACTTTGAGTCTGTTTTAAATGGACCAGAGTTGGTAAAAACCAGGCTCATATTCTACACTTCACTTCGTACAAAGGCTGTTGATCATAGGCTATTAGAAATGATTGGTTGCTGGAGTTGACTTTGTTGAAATTTATAATTTTACCCAATAGCTAACATTTGGCCGTGACATTTTTAATGCACCAGTTCGATGCTATGAAGCGTACCGGAAACTGCCAGCACTGTAAACAACCATCCAAGTGATGAGCCGAACAAATCAGTTGTTAATGTTAATTCAGTATTTGGAAGTGAGGCTAACACGAACCAAACGGCTTAGCTCACTTACTCCACTGCCATTTCAAAATTTTTCAATTCTAAGATGGTACAGAAAATCAATGTCATAACTTCTCTTTCTGTTCGCTGATTGACCCGGTTCCAATTCTACTGCCGAAATCCACTTCAGTGGGAGAAAGCCCAGACGGAGCACTAAAGGGAGATTAGAATGGTTTCCCCTGTTAGTCCAGATCCTTTGGGCAGGTGTGAATATGCTTAAGTGAGCCCTGGTGCAGACCAAACAACTGGACCCACTTTAGGAGGTGGTTCCACTTCCCACAAACATTTGAAACTCTTTTTAACTATATTTATGGTGGTCAAAAGGTTAGACTACAATCACTTGGAATACATTTGCATAATATATCGACACACAACTGCCATTGCAATGTCAATGTGTGCCAAAAAAGGTATTGTGAATTACTTATGTTGACTGGACTTATTAATATGTTAAGTGTATTCAGGCTCTGTTTGCTTGTGAAGTATTTGACCTTTTTGATTGAGCTTTCCTATCCATGTTGGCCTGTTCAGATAAAGTTTTCAGCGACACAGATGCTGAGGAAGAGCAGTATTTGGAGAGGCCATTCTGTTTTGTAGTGTTCCAAAAAAAGTAAGAGTAGTCGGAGGAAAATGTTGGTTAATTGGAACTAACATTGGTATTATAATATACTAAAGATTATATCACAGTTTTCTGTTGTCTTAACATTGTTCAGCCCAGACTTGATTCCATTTATTTATGTTGATAACCTAACCAAAGAAACTGGGTCTAACCCATGGCCAATGCTCTTGGGTTCCCCCAACCCAGCACTGGATCGGTTCATGTTTGACCAAGGGCTGTGTATTCAAATTAGTCCAAATTTGCAGTTTTAAGAGTTCCAGCTGGTTTGAGCTGGAACACTTCAGCTCAAAGCATCTCATTTTATGTTATAATCTCTTGGAAAATCACTTAAAACTGGCATAAATTTTCAGCAGATGCTTGCCTTCACCCAGCAAGCCATGTTGCCAATATCTTGTTTGTATGTTTTGGTTTCAACTGACACCTGTTTTTTTCATCTCAAATACTGCACCTCACCCTTTTGTAGACCAAATAAAAACCTCTCTCCTCTAATAACCTTGTATGACACCCTTTCTCTTCTCCACACCGTGTTGTGTAATTAAGCTCAATGGGCTGTAACAGGTAAATTCTGACGTGCGTCTAAAAAGACTGATAATCCTGTGGATTGCCTCTCTGTCCTTGACACGTGTGCTTCTTTTATGTTAAAAAATAAGCTTCAAGCATTTTGCAACTAGCAACGTTGCAATGTGCTGTTGTGCATCTGCCTCCCAAATGACCCTTTCTCTTCTGAAGGCCACTGATGGCAGATAATAGCTTATTGCTGAGAAAATCAATCAGATTCCCCTTTAAAGATTGTCAGCGGGCATGTTTGTTTGCTGCCCGTAATCATGTTTACTCTGCTCAAACTCTGGTCATATTAAATGAGAATCGTGTCCGTATAGAAAGCCAACTGAATTAAATTTGCTCGCATTTGATCATCGGGTCACTAGATAAAGGCCATCAATATTTTTTCTCCTAGATGTGCTTTCTTTCAAGGACTGCACGCTGTTTTTTATTTCCATCCAAGTCAGGATGATCTTCATCTAATAGCTCTCACTTCCTATTTCAAATGAGAGCCGTGTAATTGGAAAATAATAACCCTCTGTGATGAATTAGAATCATTTTAAGGCCTTATAACCCGAAGGTGCACAATTCAGAAATTCATCTGAGCATTTGCTTCAGCTCTCCTTTGATAATACACTCCTTCCCTCACATCCTGTGTAGGAATCTGAGTTACTGAAAATTAGATTTTTTTGAATTAGTATTACTTTTGATGAAGGTTTGTCTGTCCCGGGTGATTGCAGTGCCAACATTTGGCAGGTGCAAATGTCTGCAAAAACCCAGTTCGCTGTGTTTCCTTTGCTTGCCAAGCCAATTTATGGTAGACTTTCATTAGGATTATTGGCAGGGCTGTCAGGTTAATATTTGATGGGGAAGAGAAGGAGAAAAAAAAGTAAATGAGGTCATTTGCACTTTCATGAACATTCTCATTAGTAGAAGCCAATATTTTGCAGGTCGCGGTTGAATAACATGCTGAATTATCAATATCAGTAGACAGAAACCAGTTTGTATTTCACTATTGCAGACAGAGCATTCACAGAACGCAGTGGGGGATTGCAAAATTCTTTGTTGCACTGATAAAATGCTCCCAGTTTTCATTGTGGTATCCACCAGAGATATGTCAGCGGTTCCTTTCAGGTTTCATGCTAGAGCTGGTTCTGTTACAACTGTAGCTCTTAGCAATCCATCCGTCCGTAAATATAAGATCAAGAAACATCCAATATGTTCCAATTCATCACTTCTGTGTCTTCATTGCGTTAACGACTAATCACTTGCTGTCTGATTTTTTTTTTTTTTAGGCTGCATTTGGTTTTTTGGTAGCTGTGATTGATGAAAATTCATAAGGTTCAAGAAGAATTACAGATTGTTTACAGATTAAACCAACAAATAAAGATGACAGAACCAGTTAAAAAATTTGCACTTTATGCTATTGAAATGACATTTTTATCTGCAGAAGTAATTAAAGACAGGCAGCCAAGTGAAGCATTTTAAACTTGAACCGTCTTTTTCAGCATGTCACAAAGCTGCAAGATATCAAGAACAAGAAACTTTCAAGCTCAATCATTTTCCTTGTGAAAATATAACTGAATTGTGCAAAAAAGAAATGGAAGCATATGAATAGATTTGTTTTGAAAAGATAAATCACTGTGTTATGACTGTGGTGTTTTTTTGCCAAAAGTACAGCTGCATTGAGAAAAGAAACATTTTAAAGGCTCAATAAACCTGTGTTCAATCTATCACGTAATTCAAATTAAATGCTATATGTTTTGCGTAAAGTAATAAAGCAGATGTGATTATGTGGTTGAAGCATCAATGTACTGAAAAGACTAAATCCAGCCTTCATTTATTCATTTCAACCTTTTGTTACAGTATATGCTGCTCAATTTATGATGAGAGTGGTAAACTTTGCTGAAAGTAGAAAAAAGTTACAGCATTACAGGCGGTCACTGGAGCACCTGAAATCAACCAAATATAGTGACTAAAGGTCACCAAGCAGAGAATGGCTGATAATGCTGCAGAATAATAGACTCTTCTTTATTAAGGGCCTTGTTACAACTGCTTTTGTCCACAACATTCATTTTATCTCCTCTGTTATTGCTCATGAATTGTGTTTGATTTTAGTTGATGAAAGTCTAGATATTTAACATCTATCCTTTCCTTTTTAAATAATGTCTGTAATTTCTTTGATTCTATAATTACCCTTTTCAACTTTTCTAATGTGTGTCATTTGATCCTGTTTTGAGTGTTTTTGCCACCATCATAGCACTCTCTGGAAGAAGAAATGCTGTATTTCAATAGGATGTCCCTGCTTACATACAGACTTAGTCCTAATATTATCTTTATTGTAGCTGGAATACATGCAGTACGATGTGAGTTTTTAAAAAACAAATTCTCAGTAAATAACTGAGAATTTGCATCTCTAGGGGTTTTGAAGATACCTACACATTTCAGTATTTTATTTTATGCTGATGCATTGCTCTTTTAAAGCAAATTTTGAAGAAGAAAGTCTTCAGAATTTAACAAACCCAAGAGTTAATTGTCTTGCGTATTTACACCACTTGGCCCAGTACATGTTTTGTCCTGCAACAACCACTAATACTCCTATTTTGTTAGGTGTATATTAGGGCTGAAACGATTCCTCGAATGATTCGAGTACCTCGATTATTAAAATTCCTCAAATAAAATTTACCTGCCTCGAAGCTTCATTAATGTATGTTTTAATATTTAGCGCACTGTGTTCCGCCCGGAACATTACTTGCGACATTTCCCGTATTCTCAAACCCAGAGCTTGACAGGTATGGGGCAAGGTGAGAATTCTTCTTTTAAACTCACTGAAGATGAATACATAAACTAAACGCTGGATCGTAGAAATTTTTTATAAGCGTATTTGTGAGCCTGCCTCTTTATTATTAAATTGAATAATTGTATAGCTTTTCTTCAGGTTAACTTAGAAAGTGAGCTATTATTGTCACAGGTTAGTTTTCTAAACTACAGAAAAGTAACTGTTAGGGATGCTCAAAAATGAAAAGTTGGACTGATATCCGATAGTAACACCGGATTTTATGCCAATATTTTATTTTATAACTTTTTTTATCTGATTACTCGATTAATCGTAAGAATAATCGATAGATTACTCGATTACTAAAATATTTCTTTACAACAGCCCAGAGACAAGATCCAACAGTGAGTACTCTTTGATTCTTTCTTTTTTTCACCCTTAAACTTTTCTTAATTTGAGGTTCAGAGCCAAAACATTAGATCAAAGCTCCTCAACTCTCACTGTTTGATGTATATGGGGCGCATGTTGCCGCTTCTCTCATAACACTCCAGCTTTGTGGCGCCATGATGGTATAAAAGATAAATAAGTAAAATTACACAGATTAAAATATAGACTGTTACAGTTTCATAGAAGGATGATACCAAACATCATTAGTCTTTTTAAAGTTTAGTTTTTTTGTCCCGCTGTACAACTTTTAATGGCTCTGATGCTGGAATTGGAACAAGTACTCTTAGAAAATCAGAGTGTAGGAGAGCAATCTTATTTCACTCATTTAATCTTTTTAAAGCACAAAAAGATTTTGGCCTTTGGAGTTGAGGAAATTAAAGGCTTCAGCATCCACAAAGTAATAATAACCTTTTTAACAAACACTTTTATATTAAATAATTTTGACAGCTTACTGTATATAAATGTACTCTGTATGTATAATAGGTTGGGTTAGCTCTTTAACATTGTTTTACTATTTAGTGAGGATAGACACTTCACAGCTCAGCCAAAGTAAAACATCTTTCTGCTTTAGGTATTAGGAAACCTCTACTGCATTTTGCACTTTATATACTGGTAATAATTTTATTTATTATTTGAGAAAAAAAAATGCAGATCAAAGTGAAGGAGGCAACATTTATTAATTTTACCGTAATGCACCTAAAGCAGTTGGTGTTTTAAAAGTTCTATTCCATTGGATTTCAGGACATAAAGCCCCCAAATATTGGGGGCTTTATGTCACAGAAATGAATGAAAAAATAAAATTTACTCTCAGTCTTTCAAGTACTTTTTAAAGAACTTTCAAAAGCGCATATTGGAGTGACTTCTAAGTGACATTTTTTTTAGCATAATATGTCAGAAAACGGATCATAGAAGGAGCTACACAGAAGTAAGACCTTTCCCTTAATGGACTGTTCTCAGCACCCAGAAGGTGTTTTGTTGCTGGTCTGAATGTCCATTTGTCTATCCATCCCAGATGCTGATGAGTTCATTAGAGCAACCTAAGTCATTCCTAAGCAATATAGTAACTAGTGGAGCTTGCTGAAATTAACCAATAAACTCCTATGGAGGAAAGAATGGCTGTTGTTAAATTGTTCACAGTGATGCATTTTGGCGAGTAATTATGTTCCTGAAACAAAATAATTCACCCCTCTGCATTCTGGCCAACTAGTCTGTAATTATAGTCAAACTCGGGGCCTGTGATGCTTTAATTAGTCTGTGACACTGAACTGCTCGATTTGTAATTAAAGAAATAGGCAGGATTTAAGCACTGACATATGAGGGAGGGAGGGGGGGCAAGACTGTCAGGACCTTCAAATACAGCAAGAAATTATTCCTGAGGATTCCATAATTGTCAAGGAGATTGCATTTCGGAACAAACTGTGGAATTATGGGAATCAAAATGCAACTTTATGAATAAAATACAATGAGATTTAAAACATAAAACCAAGAAAATAGCCAAAGCAAATTTTCATAAAAATGTTTCTCTTTGGTGTGTCCTAAGCAGAACTGATGTTAAGGCTATTTTTGTGTCTTAGTGAATTACAAGTTATGCTACAACCTTTTGTTTGGTATTATAGTAAAACCAGCAACAAGAACAGAAATACATAGGGATAAAGCTTGCTATATACAGCAGCACTACCAGTGGGATTATCCCACAGAGTCCCTGATGCTCAGCATGAAGATTATTACCAAGCTTGTTGTTCAGGCGACAGCAAAATAGAAGGACTCCCTCAGAGAACTCCTAGGAGTCGTCCCCAGGCATCTCTGCTGTGCTTTAGTCATTATTCTACCTCTTCATCATCTCTGTGAAAGTACTAGTTTAGTCACAGGATGCCCATATTGGCCTCTCGTTTATACAGTCAGCTTCGGTTGAGCTCAACACCATTCAATCTGCAAGAAGAGTTGCTCGAGGAAGGGTCTCCGCCACTTGGAGCAAGAAACGCTATGTAATGAAAACACCCGACAGCTCGTTCTGTAGAGGTTGACGTCAATGTCAAAAGTCAGATCCTGTGACAGACGTGATTAAATATTTAAAAGTGTTGATGGTGCAACTTGAGAGTCTTCCTGTGCTGCTGGAATACAGTCGCTCTAAAGAGGGCTTGTGGACAAGAGCTGTTAATTTTCACGTCTCGCTTCTCACCACCCAGAGAGGAAACCAGGATCCTCAGGAAGTTAGACAAGTCAAAACTCATGCTTTGCTTGAAAAAAATTGTTTCCTTTTAAGCCAAAAAATTAATGGGTTTAGCCCACTTTTTTTGCTTCTTGCTTACTGCCAGATCTGTAAATCACTTAGAAGACCCCTGCTAACAGAGCTCAAATGGCTCATACCTGAATCTAAAGACTTGTACGAAGAGATGAAATAGTTATTTTCATAAATGAGCATAGAAGGAGGTAAGAAGTCATTCCTAAGATTTTGAAAAAGAGATATTTGTTGTACTTTTGGTGTTATTCTGGGTTCTTTTGTTTCCTCCTGGATGAGTCATTGATGTACTCTATGAGTAATGCTGGAATGCCGACCACTCCTGGGAAAGTTCACCACTATTTTATGACTTCTCTAGAGATTCTGACTTTCTGACTGAATTGTACTTCACTTACTTTGAATTTCTTCATATCGTGGCATAATGTTTTGCTTTTTGAGATCTTTTAGCATGCTTACTGATTTAAGACAAGGTCTATTCCGGTTATTTCTCGAATCTAGATGTCTGACAGTAATCAGACCCAGGTGTTTGTGTTTTGTTTTGTTTGTTGGTTGCATGGGGGGAGGGGGATCACAAAAGCAACCCTGAAATACTGCAGGGGCTGCTTAGTTTAAACTATGCTGAGGCTCATTTTAAGTTTATGTTCATAATATTGTAAACTTGCAGCTTCTGTTGCCTTGTTCCAGCTTCTCTTTGTTTTTGGCTGTCTGTAGCATTTGGGTCATTGGTCAGTAAGACCCCTTGTTTGACTGCATATGAGGTCTGATCGGATCAGGTTTTTCCCCCTCCCACACTTCCAGACTCCAATCTGTCCCCCTCTCACACTACCTGGCTTTTCCATTTGCTCTTCTTGCTGACTACACAAGTAGTTTAGTCAACAAGAAGTTTAGTCCTTGCTGACTAAACAGACTGTGACTGATTTTCTTCGACTGGAAATTTGTGCTGAAAATGTTGCAAAAACTCTAGATATGTGTCCACAGCTTTAGGAGAACCTCTGTTTTATAACTTTCCATGATATTCATGATCGTTTCTATGCTGACATCAATAAAACGTATAAGAATTGTATAGAATTTGTACAAACTGAGGATCTCAGCAGATGGTCTGTTTCTTAATTACTTTCATTGTTACAGTTCCAGTTTTTTGTTTTATAAAAACAAGCCTCTGTGGTAAATGAGATCTTGAATATCAATGAGATAAATTGCATAAAGTTCAGATAAAAAAAATTAAATACAAATAAACAGCCATGTATTCCTCATAAGTGTAATTGTAAGGCTATATTACTTGTGATATTTTTTTTGTTCCAGAAATTTTTAAACAAATGTGGCAACAAAATAATAAATTAACTTTAGTTTGGAGATATGGACATCAGTTTGCTGAAAACATTTCCAATTTTATATTATTACAGTTTTTTTCCAGACTGAACTCTTGAGGCTCTTTTCCAAAACAACAGCTTGACATGAATTTAAACAGATCAGACAATTTTAAATTGCAATTAAAGCCGCAAGCGGCGTTGGAGGCCCTCGCAGCAAAGCGCGCGAAGGCCTCGTGGCCACCGCCGGGGTTCCAG
>CAEGAE010034127.1:0-13313 GCA_903067095.1 Girardinus metallicus | reverse complement strand
GAGAACATGCAAACTCCATGCAGAAAGACCCCGGGCCGGGAATCGAACCCAGAACCTTCTTGCTGCAAGGCAACAGCTCTACCAACTGCGCCACTGTGCAGCCCGAGATGCTGAAGCATTAAGCTAATTACAAGAACTAAACCACTAATCCTTAAAACATAATCTCTTTATAAACTCAAACATTAAGCTTCCATCCCCAGGCAATCATCCCAGCATAACACGAGTATCACTGAAGATTATTTATAGCTGGCAGCCACTGTCTATTTAAAAGACAGCAGGAAGATGCTTTCTTTAAGAGAAGCAAAGTTGCTTCTTGGTAGTTAGCCTAATTAATTGTAGCGTTTGAAGATCTGACTTAACATTTGTACATTCTCACCCCCCTCCCCACTGGTCCTCTCCTGCTCCCACTCCAACCTATCACCTCTCCCCCTCGCACACATAATGTCTTTCTATCTTTACATTTAGATTTAACATTGGAAGTGGGTAGAGTTCTTCAGTTCCTGGCACATTTCCACAATTTTCCCTTTCTACAGCTCACACGTGTTGACCCTCAGGTGTTCTGGCAACATGTAACATTTGGATTGAAGTGCTTCTGGAAAAGAAAGATGTACAAAATACTCTGAATGGCTGAACCTTGTGGGAACATTCACCATTCAGAGTTTTGGCTGCCTAATGTGAAAGAAGGTTAAATACCGATGCTCACAAACCAGGAGAAGGCTGCACAAAAAAGGCAAATCGTGTTATAACTGAGAAATCTCAGCAGAGTGAAGAATGGTTCCTGAACAAAAACGAAACAAAAATGTGAGAACGCGCAGCAAGATGTAAAACTCTCCCAGGTTTATAAACTTTTGGTTCTAGAAAGCAAAAGTTTGCTTCTTAAGGGACTAGAGAGAGCAAGATTTACTGTAAATGAGGCCTCTCTAACTCTCTGAGCAGCAGTGAGAATTAATCAGGCTTTTTGGTTTGGATGGCGGCCAGTGGAAAGAAGAACATTTTGGTAATTTAGAGTCATCGCCCAGCAGGACTTTGGAACAAAGACACAATTGAAATAAGGATGAGAGGAGAATGCCTTCAGCATAATGATACCATAGCAGATTACAAACCCTAGAAGTAAGCCTATGTAAAGCAAACACAGGCTTACTTCTCTTAATTGCTCTTTACTAATCTAGAGCCAAAACAACCTAAAAGCCTATAAAGAATAAACAAATTCCAGATGTCCTTTCAGCTGATTTCCAGAGGAAATTAATAATTTGAAAACACACTTGTAGGAAACAAAAGAGCCTTTTCAGTTAAATCTAATGAAACATGCATTTTATGTTTCTCAATATTAGACACAGAAATTAGAATAATTATCACAAGCTGCAAAGGCTGAACACATTTGAAAAGGAAGTTATAAAAATTATGATTAAGTGTTTGCCCTTTAAATCAAGCAGCTAAACAGATTTGGCAAATCTGTTTACCAGATCTGTTGTTCAATGACCTAGCAACTCAAAAGAAGATTGATAAAACAAACATTTCTTTTTTTTTTTTTCTTGGGTGTTAAATTGTCATGCTGTTATGACTCACATAATGTGAGGGATGAGGACAAAGTAGTTTGTTTCCACAGCTACGATGGGTTTGAACATAAAGATTCTCAAGCTGAGGATTTTGTCATCGTTACTGCATGATTTCAGACGTCTGTGACAGAATCTCACAATGATGAGCAGAGCACAAAAGAAAGAATCCCAGCAGGGATTTTTTTTTTGGGGAAAAAAACCATCGTCATACTGCAAGGTAGAGCCTCTGTCTTTAATCTTTACAAGTCTTCCTCCAGTATTGCTCAGTGTACAAAGGTGCATCTGAATAAACTGGAATATTATCAAAAAGTTTATTTATTTCAGTGACTCAAATCATTAAGTAAAACACATTACCCCCTTCCGGGCCCGTCTATAAACAGTTGAACCTGCATACTTTGTAGCTCAAACACCAAATATTCTCCAATATGCATTAATGCACACAGTAGAAACCTCTTGGCACTAACCGTCTTCTGAGTGCAGCCAATCAGTGCTAATGAAAATGATTGGTGCTCCTTTATTGGCTGCTTTGCAAACAATCAGCTTCACAAGGGACATCTTCTTTGAAATAATTTGACCAGTATTTATAGTCTGGGGTCGAGATCAATTACACGCATTTTCAAGGTTGTATTTTCTTAGTTATAATGATTTTCTGCTCAAAAGTAATAAAAACATGACATTTAAGATTAGAATAATACATCAGACCAATAAAAATTTACAAAAATTCTGCTTAAAAGTTATTTTCAAAAGGTATCTACTCTCCATTCACTGGAATGCATATTTTAATTTACTGAGATGTACGTATAGCTCTATGCATGTGGTGACATTCATGAATAAAAACAAGAAGGCTCCAACCAAGGGGAGGAGTATCTTGGCTGCAGATTACGTCTAATTTTACCAGTGAAATAATTAGATACTAGAATGTGGACAGTTTTTGTATCAAGCAGAGAATATTCAGCTCCGTTGTGTTTTTTATCTAGAACAGCAGTGAAAGCCTCTACCAGTAGTGTCTAAACGGGACACAGAGAAACACCGATACATGCTCTCAGTTCTGACTGTGATAAAAGCATATGGCACACAAAACCCACCGTCAGTGTCTTTCAAACGCTGTGACCTACACGGTACAATGCAAGAGAAAATTTAATGGTACTAAAGTTGTTTCTTCAGACTTCACAAAGTTCTGGCAGCACAAAAACCCTTTCATGCCCTGGAGAGTACTGTGTGTGAATGTGAACTCTGGTTTGTGGGATATGCTTTTCAATTATTTCGGAATTGCATGACCTCCACAAGCTGTCAATAAAAAAAACCACACATTGGATCCTTGCTGTTTTGGTGAAATCATAAAAAAAAAGTTGTGTTCACCAAAGAAATTGAAGCATTCTGCCAACGGAAAGAAAAAGAGCAAAAGTCAGGGAATTTAAGCTGAATATAAATTAGCATCTACAGAGAAATTGGAGACATTGCTGGAATCAATGTCTCCGAAAGCTTTGACCTGAAAATTTGCGATTACCTACAGTGCTGGTCTCAAGTTTATATCCCTCATCTGTCAGAATGTCATATAAATTTAGGTATTCAATTATTTACAGTGAGAGATTGTTATTTCAGGCAGAAAGGATCAAACCGTAAAAATTGTCAGTGAATTTGAAAATGTTTGAATGTATTTTGATCAATATTTGATTCGTATTGATGATTAAAATGATTATTTTACTGTAGTTATTTGCAAATGTTCTCATTAATATTCAAATTAGTATTTATCAACAAGTTACAGAGAGACCACATTTTCAGTAACAAGCTTCAGGCATCAATCTAGCCAGATGTTTATGGTCAGAAATGACAATGTTTATTCAAACTGGTTGATTTACAAGAGATAAAAACAAGCTTGTGAGGAAAGTGCTGAAATTTTCTGTACAGCTCTGGTCTGAACTAATTCTGGCTTTGTTTTCTATTCCAAAACCAGATCTGATGTGTTTAGATCACCCACTTGTGAATATTACAGCGCTGTATAAAAACGAGACATGCATCCTGAGATACAGTGAACCCTCGCTATAACGCGGTTCACCTTTCACGGCCTCGCTGCTTCGTGGATTTTTTTGTACATTTTTTTATCGCAGTGCATTATGTTCTGCATCCTGATTGGCTAAACAGTCTCCTCGCTTCTTCTCTACCTGTGTACCAATAACATTACGGTATTTAATTATATACGTAATACAGCTTGGAAAATTTGCAAACTTAAGTTTGCAAATTTTCTCCAAAACCCATAATGTCGACAAAACGTTCTGCACCGACAAAGGCACTTGCGGATGCGCCCCAAAAGCAGAGCCTGCACCACAGGCTTCAGAAGAAAAAGACTCTACAGAGCGGAGTCAGGCCGCAGCGTCACAGTTAGACACAGTGAAACACGCGAGTCACAATTTGTCCTACTGTACTTCGTATTGATGATTAAAATGATTATTTTACTGTAGTTATTTGTAAGAAAGCCCTCTATTTGTTAAAAAATGCTTGGGCCTGAAAACAGGTTTGTTCTTTGGTTTCAATGTATTTAATTATGCTGTATAATAATTGTAAAAAATAAAGGTAACTACTTCACGGATTTCACTTATCATGGGTTCTTTTCGGAACGTAACCCCCGCAAAAAACGTGGGTTCACTGTACTGAGCTGAAATACAAGCCGATCTGTTAAAAAGGTGCATTCGCCTGACGGCATATTTGTTAATCCTATTGAACTAACTATGTCAAAGCGCCTTCAGATTCAGAATTAGCGTTTCTTTGGTTGGAGTCTATCAGCATGCTACAACCTGACTTTGGCAACATTTTCCATTTTGCAGAGGAATTGAGAGTTCTGGACTCTCAATTCCTCATGAGGGCATTTTTATTTATTTGGACGCACGCTTGGATTCACACAGCTAAAAACTAAAAACTATCTTTAGCAATCTAGCTAACACCTGAAGGCTCTCCATAAAAATGTATTTTTGGATCTGTACCTGATTAAAGGCAAAGCCACAAGATTACAGTTTCTACTAAACTGAGGTAGAAACTGATGTACAATGACATAATTTAAATATTATGTCAATGCATTCACAAGAAATTATTGCTTAATGTGTCAAAAATTAGAATTTGATAAAATGTGACTGATCACATTTCAAAGTCTCTATTTAATTAGATTAAGATCTAGGTGTCCAACGGCTATCAAAAGTGGAAAAATATAAACTGGGAGATTATCACAGCCTGATGTGTTTAACCT
This sequence comes from Girardinus metallicus, assembly GCA_903067095.1. Taxonomy (NCBI): domain Eukaryota; kingdom Metazoa; phylum Chordata; class Actinopteri; order Cyprinodontiformes; family Poeciliidae; genus Girardinus; species Girardinus metallicus. The sequence continues at coordinate 8,519 of CAEGAE010034127.1, read as the reverse complement.
TCACAAAAAGGAGAAATCTGACACAGTTTATGCATACTGCTCTTTATTGGCCCTAAGGTTGGACTTTGTTGTTGGCTTAGCCTTATTTTTAAACTCATGTGTGAACCAATTAACATCCCAGCTCTATTGCAAATTGTTGACTTTTACTCTGTTATGTTGTAACTTATTTCCTGTTTACTCAGTTGAAGGAGCAAGTAATAAAACCCTTTGGCTGTTATAGATTTGATCACATGCTCACATAAAAAACACTGACTTATGCATTTATCCAACATATTAGTGTATGCTAAATCACAACCCCCGTCTTCATTATGAACCGGTTTTAGTTTCGCCTACCTGACGGAAGCGCTTGAGGTGGAGGATGAGGATGTCAGGCAGCGTCCACAGGCTCATCTTCACCATGCCCTGCTGCAGCTGCTTACAGTGCGGACACTTCCAGGCGTCGTCTGGAGCAAGCTGAAATCAAACATTGTAAGGTTTTACACACTATTGCTTGTTCTAAGTCTTAGAGATAATGTGTCAGTTTTACATTATAAGCTTTTAAACACTTGTTGCACAGCAACCCAAAAATAAGTTCTGGCCCTTTGGATCCTGGCCAAAGCCTTTCTGCATGGAGTTTGCCAGCTTTTTCTAATTTCTCCTGCTTCTCTCCTGATTTCTGAAACTGAGTATGTTAGGCTGCTCTCTAAATGCCCTCAGTGTGCATGCATGGTTGGTTTTACTTTTGTGACTCTGCAAGACAGCCAGATACACACAGAAGACAATAAATCTGACTGATCAACATGGGAAAGATCACTGGTATAAGAAACGTTGAAATGTACCTTGTATATTGGATGCCATTGTGGTAATGATAGAATATTGTAGTTAAAGTATCAAACTTTAAGTATCTGAAAATTAATTACTTATCAATGCTATAAATTAGGGCTGAAACGATTCCTTGAATGATTCAAGTACCTCGATTATTAATATTCCTCTAGGAAAATTTACTTGCCTCAAAGCTTCGTTAATTTATGTTTTATTATTTGGCGCACCGTGTTCCGGTCGGAACATTAGTTGCGTTGTGCGTAGCTCTGACTTCTGCCTCTGAGTTGTTGACGAAAGCTAAGTGTTAGCGGCATAACATCCAATTTTCAAATTTGGGGATTTTATTGATTGATGATTATGTCTGGGTTTTCATCGTTTTATAATAATAATGAAATAATGAGGTCATTATTTCATTGACCTTTATTATTATTTCATTATTCAATAAAGTCAAATAAAAGAAGGAAAGAGAGTGGATGTGTTCTTTCAGGTAAAGCCTTTTTTCAGAAGAGAGAAAGAACTGCTACTTTATTTATGAAATTATTGAGAAATGTGTTACGGTCATTTTCAGAAAGCAGCACAACATGTTGCAGTGAAAGAGAATCAAGAGTGTTGATGGAGTCAACACTCCTGGTTTTTCCTGCTACAGCTTTGGGAAATAAGATTTCACTTCCTTATTATGAGAGTAAGATCTACTGCAGTGGCTCCATGTTGAAGTGCTCAACAGAACAGTCACCTGCTGCTCAGGGAGAGTAATTACCAAGATGAGCACTTCTTCTATGATGGTTTTGACAAGAAAGAAAAATGCAGAATACTGTTCAATGCTGCTTAAAAAGCAACATGTCTGTTGGGCTAGAGACAGAAAGAAAAAGCCAGAGATGGCAAAAAAAAATAAAATAACAGCAGCTATTCCATCTCAATTTCTGTGCATCTCTTGACTCCTTGTTGTCACTCAAATTAGCAAGCAGTTTGTACAAACATAAACTCTTTATGCAGATTTTCAGTTTAAATATAAACAATATACAGTAAGTCCTAAGAGTCCCCTAAACAAAAAACTTGACTGGAAAAAGTGATGTTAAGTATAAACAGAAATGTACCAACTCATTTAAAGCTGTGGTAGATAACAATGTAATTTTTATATATTTGTTGAAACTGCCACAGTGTCATGACAGTCCAATAAGAGAGAGATCGTCTGTGAAAAAAACCATGCTTCTCTATGTTCTCCCCATGGTTCTACTGCTACCTGCACAAATCCATCACTTGGTCAGAAACAACCAATCAGAGGCCTTTGAACTCTGCTGGGATGCAGCTTCTTCCCCACAACGCAGCATGCTGTGAATGCACAGGGACGGTAGCTTGACCACCGATGATAAAGGATAAACTATTTTCCTATAATGGGAAGTTGTTTTCCCACCATTACCACAGCTGTGTGCTAATGGTTTAAAGGTGCTAAGACCTTCCTCCTGGCTTGATTGATTGTTTTTGGTGAGTTTCTGTAGATGGCAGTGGGACCACCTGGTGTAGGCAGGGGAGATCTTTTTTTTTTTACAGATTATCTGTCTCATGTTATCGAGTCACGACAAAGTGACAGTTCTTCTGTAAAAAAGAAAAAAAAAAAAGTTACCTACTTCAATTTTAAGTTAAAGAGAAGAGACTAAAGCGTGTCCTTCAACTACTCCATCAATTTCCAGACAAAGAATTAGTATTCTGTCCTCAAATTTGAAATAAAATTTGAACATTTCATGTCTCACGTTGCACCGTTAGACTGAACACACAATGTGAATTGGTCTGATTATAATTGAACTAGTAGCGTTCACAGTTTGCGTTGAACTTTCACTACTGAACTTTTACTCGCAATTCATGATTACCTGCATTCAAGATGACTGACTTTTTTTTTTATGCAAGTTACAACCAGGACATAAGAAGATATGCAGAAGCAACCAAGAAATGAACAGATTAGAGTTTAAGCTTTTACTATGTAAAAGCTTTAACTTTTACTTTATGGTGTTTATAGGACACAATAAAGTCATTTTCTCTGATAAAGCCAATGACCATGATAATTTTTGTATTTTAACAGGCTACATGTAGTAGAGTCACAGTTGGTTAAATGTAATCAAAGATTTACATTAGTTTGTTACAACCACAACATGAGGACATAAATATGTTATCATTTAACAAACTACATTTCACGGCTTCAGCATCTCTCAGCATTCCTAACACTAATTGAAGTATTAACATTAAATTCTCACCAAGCAGTCAAAAAAAAACAACTAAATAATTATTTTATAAATACTGTTTTGTGTAATAAAGAGGAATTATAGAGGGATCACATACTAAAGACAGGGGAAAAAAAGGAGGCATATTGAAAATCACTTAAAGCCATCAGTGTTTAGAAAGTCAATCTATTAGTACAAAGTTACAGTACTTTAGTTCATTTAGTTTTGAAGGCCACTGAAGTGTTTCTCTTTACCAAGGCATCACACAAGAATCAACTCATCCTGGGTGGAAACGGAAAACTCTGAAGACCTTCATAACCTTGTAATTGGAAAACATATTGATGGAAATGTTATAGATGCTTTTCTGAACTTCTTAAGATTCCACTAAGAACCACTCGGCCATAGAACTCAAACAAACTTTTTGCCATAAATTAACGCCCTCTCAGCGCAAGACTCCACTGCTCAAGAAAAAGCATTTGACAACTTATTTTAAGTTTGCTGCAGAACATTTTGACATGACAGTCAAAATGTGGGAAAACATAATCTGGTCAGTTCATGGGACAAATCACTTTTTCACATGAATTTTTAGTCTCTCTTAATAATAACCATCTTCATTTAAAAACTGCATTTTGTGTTGACTTGTGTGGTCTTTTATATTGGTTTAATGTTTTGAAACACTTACATTGTTCATACCACTGTACATGAAAGAAAGGATGAATGTGGTGGACATGTAACGAGACATTTTTCATAAGACTTTAAAAAGAAATTGGGGGCAGCAAGATTCAGCCAAGGGTCAGTCACTTGGTTTCAGAGAAAGAATAAAGACGCTTGTTCGACTCGCTCAAGCACCCAACTTGAAACATTATTTAAAGAACTAAAGATCAGAGACAACAGAAAATGCCTTAACAATGTTTACCATCTGAGGAGCTTTTATGGAAGAAGAGCTCAAAATGATCCTAAAGCAGTGAATGCAACAAACTTCTCTATAAAGAAGAAACTGAAAAATGTCATTACAAAAATTTATTTTTTTTACGTTTTTAAGAAAAATCTGTAATCTCACTGGCTATTCATCATTCTCCTTTATTGCACATGAAAGATAGACTAAGTTGTTTTGATTTCTGTGTATGAGGATTATTTAGGCTGGTACGTCTTGGATCGATAAAACATTCTGGTGTAATTTTCACATCAATTAGAAATACGTTTATGACAAAAATGAATCTTCACTCTGTTTTTTGTCTCTTTTTGCTCCAAATGTATATTGCAAAGTCACTTTTTTATTTTTACTAAAGAATCAAATATTTTACTCTCTTTTTTGTTAATCCCACTGGTACCTCAACAACATCACACTGGTAAGTCAAGACTATCAACTCCTAAATTATTCTAGATTTTCACATTGACTTTTTTTTTTATATTTAATTTCTCTTTGGGAACTTCAATATGGGATGATTAACAAAACGTTTTCACGCTATTTTAACAATAAATATTTAGCAAAACTGTTTCAGGTGTTTTACATACATACTCCATTATAAAATAATAAATATTATACAATTTAGAAAATATGAAGTAATGAACAACGTCGGCCTTTACAGCAAGTCATTATATTAAAAATGAGCATAAATTATAAATTGTAATACTAATTCATTATTTTTTCTGTAAAATCTGTCTCACCTTATGTCTGGGTTCATTGTCTGTCTCTTGCATTATACCTTCTGTTTGTTAGACCCAGTCTCATTTCACTGATCCATTTAAATCCCTCCTGCTTTTCCTCTTGGCCTCCTTCCACCTGCCAGCTATCTAGTGACCAATCAAGAACCGTCTGTCCGTCAGCTCAATCTTGCAACTGAGCCATTTGGGATTTTTCACTAGATTTTGCTGGTAGTTTTTACTTTCATCACAGAAAATGTGTTACCAATATCATTCTGACCTTTACATGCAGCCGAGTTTTTTTTTATTTTGCATTGATGCCTTTAACAACAGCGCTTTCTCAAACTATGCTTGAACTCTCTAAAATGGCAGCCCTTTAAAAACCAGATGAGAATTATTAGCGTTACTGAGCTTTCACAAGGAGATAATGAACAATTTTAAGAGGAAATTTTAACAACAAAGGAAAATACAGTAACATAATAATTTATAAAATCCCCAATTTCTTGTTTTTTTAAACAGTGTAAAAGTTTTACAAATCACATACTCTTTTAAAGAATCTGTGATCAGTGTAGAATATTCCACCTTAAGTGTGACAAGTCACTATAATGCGTTTTATTTTTATTTTTTTTCAATATCAAGGTGTTTCTACTGCCAAAAATAACTGACAAGGCTATTTTTACATTTTAAAAAAAGAACAAATATTTTCAGAATCCCAAAATGTATAGAAGATTTTATCATATCAGTTTCCAATGATTTTAGTGTTTAATATATTTATTAGGTTTTTCACATTATATATATAAAAAACACAATTCCAACAAAGAAGAAAAAGAAAAAAAATACTGCAAATACTGTCACCTACATGATATGTAGCAAAAAAAAAAAAAAAAAAAAAAAACAATATCAAGATTTATGGAACCACAGCTCAGCCAAAATTTCAAGGGTCTGCTATTCCTGGACCTTTGTTGAGGTTTTATTGAAAAAAAAAAAAAACATAACAAATGTCCAGGTTTTTTTTTTTTTTTATTTTCAGAACCTCTCAACACATACTTGATTGTCTCTAGTTTCACATTATTAGCACGTCCTTTACAATCCCTGAGCTCCCTAAAACAGTGGAAACAACCTTTATCTACCCTGACTGCAATAGTTAAACAATAAATGGAAACTTTAAAGTCTTTAGCTCAAAACTCAGCATCAAATGGTAATGCTGATGCCGCTGCTGTTTTCTGCTCCCTTGTGAACAATTTAACAGCAGCATGTGAATGTTTCTGTTGACTAAAACAGCAGAGGAGAGCAGATGCAAGAGCACGAATAAATTCTCTCTTAGAATGTTTGTTTCTTTTTTTAGATGACATTCTGAAATGCAGAGTTTTGTTCAACAGAGTAGAAGCTGAAGTTGTTTACAGCCATCTTTCTCACCTGTTCTTCTTTGGTATAAAGCTGGAAGCATTCGTCCAAGGTGCAGTTGTGCTGCTGCAGGTGTTGCTGCTGCTGGCTCCTCACACTCTCTGCGTCTTTCACCACCTCCTCGTGGATGCTGCCAAACAGACTGAAGCAAACACAGTGTGTGCTGTTGGCATGCAGTTTCTAAATTGTGTTTTCGCTGTTAGAATCAGTGGGAGTGTATGCCTGCTCCATCTTACAAAGATAAAACTGATCAGTTAGCGTTTTAGCAAACAAGACCCCTCTTGACAGCATCAGAAACTGCTCATTACTTTGTACTAAAAATGAAACTTTAGCACAGTGCCTACCGTTCTTTAGAGCTGTGGTCCCACTCAATAACGAGCTTCACATGGGGAGGTCCTCCTGGCCCACAGAACTTTAAAGCTCTGCAACAGAAACATGTTTTAATAAACTTGGTTTATACCTTCATAATATTTGCTCTTTAAAAGTTCTTGCAATTTAAAATTTATTTTAAAGCTTAAAGTTTAATTTAAACTTTATTTTATTTTACCCTGAAACATACAAACTGGCCCAGTTGAGACTTGCTCTAACATCATGTTCGGTATTCAGATCTCAGTGGGGATCAACTGTTGTTGTTTTCTACAGCTCATCTGCACAACTTTTATCTCAGGGACGATAATAAGTATTAGTATTCAACAGCTACACGATGTCACATGTTTATCTTACTGGTCCAGGAAGATGAAGGGAAACATTGGCAAATTTGTCCTGCAGATAAAGATGTGTTGAACTTCCAGCAGATACACAGATTTATCCCTCAGTACATCTTTTTTGCTTCTGTTCAACACGTTTTCTAAATACTGAATGTTTGCTAATTTTACCACTGCAGTGATTTATTCAGATGATAAAAACATCTTAACTATGTGAGGCTAAATTTTGTCAGCCATTTTTGTAAACATATTTTTTCCTAAGTGATACGACTCTGTGTTACTTTCAATTTTACCAGTAAGATTAAATCAGATCCTTTTATTGATGTTTTAGGTATGTTGGGATCATCAAATTTGTTATTTTCTCAGGGACAGAATAATAGAGAGTGTTTGGAGGATTTTTTTGTTTTACTCACATTTAAAACAAAAAAAAAACCCAATAACAATGTACTTCAAACAATGATGAAATGTACAAAAAGAATTAGAATAACCCAAATTAACTGTCTCGTATGTTACTGCCATTTATCTCTAATGAATTACTATGTTCTTTAAGTTTTTCTCCAAGGTTTTTTTACCTGCTGTTTTGTATAAAATGTATGCGCTTAAATTATATTTATAAAATGCTGCACACACTTAGCTGTATGACGCAAATCGTTTTCACTAGAAGCCACTTCAGAGGTTATTCTGGTTATTCAGAAATGCAAAAAATAAGTAGTGGTTTGATGGAAATAAACTCTCTTGGAATCTTAAACTAAAATTATTTTCCTTGGAAATTGCAAAGAAGAATTTACAAGTATAAACAACTGGTGTTTAAAGTGAAAGTTGATGAGATTAAATTTCTTGTTTTTCTTCGTATTTTCCTGTGTAAATGTTTTTTAATTAACTTACATCCTAGCCAAGTATGACTGAAAATCTCCCTATAAAAAATGTAAAAAGTGTGCAACAGTTTGTACTATTCTTTACTCATCATCATTACATGGACCTCAGCTGCACTTTGGATACGATTAAACTACATTTAACCAGAGACAAAGGGACAATCAGCAAACATTTGATTGCTGATCAAATGTTCGGTCTTTAATGGACCATACAAAAACCTAACTTTTTAACCTTAGTAAAAGTTAAAAATGAATAAATAAAGTACATAGTTGCTCTGCAACATATTTGAATTATTTTGCAGAATGGGCAAAAATGTCCATCTGCACAGCTGATAAGAGACAAACCCAAAAATAACTGCAGCTGTGACTGCAGCAGACGGTGTTTCTACAAAGTAAAAAAAAAACCTGAATGTACATCATACATTCCTATTTTAATTTGATTCTCTTTCACTTATCTAACATACATGACTTTGTGTTGGTCTGCCACATATAATCCTTATAAAATACACAAACATTTGTGATTGTGACTGACAAGCTCAAGTGATCTACATACTTTCAGAAGGAATTATACTAGAGCTGAAACGATTCCTCGAGTGATTCGAGTTCCTCAATTATTAAAATTCCTCCAGGAAAACTGATCCACCTCGAAGCCTCATGCGTTATTATTTAGCGCACCGTGTTCCAGCCGGGACTTTATTTGCGTTCTCACTTCCGCCTGAGTTGTTGACGGAAGCTAAGTGTTAGCAGCATAACGTCCAGTTTTCAAGTTCGGCCTGGGAGGATTTTATTGAGTCATGATAATGTTTTGGGTTTTTGTCTTTTTCCGGGGGACCAATAAGCATCTTAAAATGACGGCAGCGATGCCTGGAGTCCGGCGGGAT